>RPOG01002150.1:85956-105544 GCA_008086565.1 Thalassoma bifasciatum | reverse complement strand
ACTGTGACATGTAAATGCAGCTAACTGCGCTAACAGCAGCGTTAGCGAGCTTTTATTTACAGGTGTTACGGTGAAATCTGTGACCTGTCAAAGTCTGTGTCACCATGAGCCACCTACATATAAACACTGCTGCTTTGAGTAAACACGAACCGGTGCTTTAACACACCTGTACACCTGTCCGACTACAGCTGTCTGAGGGTAGGGGCAGATACGAGCTTTGTGTGCTCATTATTTAACAAATACTTCCATTTAAAGAGAGCAAGAGTCACAATTTTTACAACAGACACCAAAAATGAAGGGACGGCAACTGAAATGTCTTATCACTCCATTCAATCAGATGGGATAAAAAATAGCAGCAAAACAAGTGTGACATTAGCAAAAATTACAGTCCTAGGTTTTTGAAAATGGTTTGAACCAAAGAGGAGTAGAAACTGAACGATTTGGGAAAAATAATCCGATATATCAGGGGTTCCCAAACTTTTCCGCCCTCCATTCAATCAGATGGGAGAAAAATGCAGCAAAACAAGTGTGACATCAGCAAAAATTACAGTCCTAGGTTTTTGAAAATGGTCTGAACCAAAGAGGAGTAGAAACTGAACGATTTGGAAAAATAATCCGATATATCAGGGGTTCCCAAACTTTTCCGCTCTCCATTCAATCAGATGGGAGAAAACTGCAGCAAATCAAGTGTGACATTAGCAAAAATTACAGTCCTAGGTTTTTGAAAATGGTTTGAACCAAAGAGGAGTAGAAACTGAACAATTTGGAAAAATAATCCTATATATCAGGGGTTCCCAAACTTTTCTGCCCTCCATTCAATCAGATGGGAGAGAAATGCAGCAAAACAAGTGTGACATCAGCAAAAATTACAGTCCTAGGTTTTTGAAAATGGTTTGAACCAAAGAGGAGTAGAAACTGAACGATTTGGAAAAATAATCCGATATATCAGGGGTTCCCAAACTTTTCCGCCCTCCATTCAATCAGATGGGAGAAAAATGCAGCAAAACAAGTGTGACATTAGCAAAAATTACAGTCCTAGGTTTTTGAAAATGGTTTGAACCAAAGAGGAGTAGAAACTGAACGATTTGGAAAAATAATCCTATATATCAAGGGTTCCCAAACGTTTCCGCCCGTGACCCCCAAAATGGCAGCGTTAGAGACTGGCTACCCCCTGCTGTGGTAACAACACTAATGGGCCAATCCAAAAACATACAAAAACAAACAACCCCCCCAAGATACTTAATTTAACTGATAAGTAGAAAATTCACTGACTAATGTGCACTTTGCTGTGTTCACTGTATCAAACTTCAACAAAGAAATCCGAAAAACAGATAAAACATTTTCTGCTTGCATAATTTTATATTATCTTTAACCCCTATTTTTGCTTTTATTCTTACAATAATGAATAAAACGTGGAATTGTTCATGGTTTTCGATTTTGGGACACGTTTCACGACCCCCTATTAATGTCTCGCGACCCCCAAAGGGTCCTGACCCCCACTTTGGGAACCACTGCTATATATAATACCTATTTATATTTTCAGAATCTGAATCAGAATACTTAATTGAGGGGAAATTGCTTTTTTAGTATACAGTTACTCCTATTCAAAAAGTATAAGCTTAAGTGTCTTACCCAAAAATTGAAATCTAAGTATAAAAATATAAAAATAAGATAAAATATAGAACAGAACATGAAGTATGTACAGTCTACTTAAAACATGTGGTAAATACATGGTGAGATAGGTGGGGAATATTGCACAAGTACTTACAAATAAACTATAAAATATAAATTATAATTTTCCCAGTGTTGCAATTGCAGTTTATCATGTTACTATTTTTAGGTTCCCATCTTATGTGTTCTTTAACAAACACAAGCAGTGAATCACTCTTCATTAAAAAGAGCTTTATGTTAGATAAATAAAACTAGGAATAAATAATCTAATAAAGAAGAAGAGCCATTTTGATTCATATGGCTCTTCTTCTTCTTTAGATTAAGTGGTTGATAAACTAAGTAATTGTTTTATTATCATTTTATTGACTTAATTCTTGTTATTGTTTTTATGTGACATTGACTTTATGGCTGACTATGAAGCATCGTGTGCTGCTGTGTTGGCCAGGACTCCCTTGTAAAAGATTTTTTTTTTTATCTCAATGGGAAAACTCCAGGTTAAATAAAGGTTAAATAAAAAAATAACATCAAATGCTGTATTGAAGGGGATGACATATGTATTTTTAGTTATTCTCGTTTTGAAATAAGTAACACAAACCTGGGAGAGAGAAAAAAAGAAACATAAAAGAAACTTTGTTTGCATATACTTTTACATCTAGAAAATGTTATAGTAGCATGAAAAAGTTGTATGTTTCTGTCACTCATTCCATAAATTGAAAACATTGATATTAGAGTGAACTATTTCTAGCCTTTGTTTCTTGAAATGTTGATGATTGTGGCCTACAGATAATAAAAAAAAAACCCAAATCTCATATAATATTGAAATATTATATAAGATCAATAAAACAGAATATTTTTTAACAGAAATGTAAGGCTTCTAAAAAGTATGTTCATTTTTATGCACTCAATAGCGTTTTTGCTTGTCGTTCCTGTTTTTGCCCATTTTTGGTCACTTTTTCATTCGTACTTTTTGCTACTTTCTGATGATTTTCCAAGTTTTCTCCCAATTTTAGCCCCTTATTGACCACCTGAAAATTATTCTTACTGTTACATCTCACCACTTTTCCCTATTTAGATTGTTTCTCTGGCAAAGGAAGTTTTCAGTAATTTGGCTTTTTGGTTGAGCAGAGTTGAGTAACTTTGGTGTTGCACATAAAACATCCAATGGAAAATCTTTCTGGTATTCTGACATATTTGAGGTTAAAGAAATATTGCACTGTCTGTGATTGGGAAATTACAGTGGACCATATTGTGATTTAATCTAGTCTGCAATTAATTACCCAGCCCCAATGAGAAGTCTGTATTGTAGTAAAATGTCATAAATTGTGTGCAATGATAAACGTGTCGTCATTTTTGGACTGTTAGGAATAAAAACAGTACAGATATATTGTCTATAACGCCATTTCTGAGTTGCTGGATGAATTAAAGGTTGATTTGGAGCCAGTAACAAAAAAGGAGCAATTTTCTGTGGAAAAACTCGACATTTTCTTTCATCTGGATCATTCCAGCACATCAGCACAGTCAGTGCCAGTGTCTCGATATACTATAGAAAAACTACTCTTGGATCCCAGAGCCATTTTTCCGGTTTGCTGTCCCAAGTTTTAAATTTAATGTTTGAACCTTAAGAAAACACAGTCATACGGTCATGGTGTTCACATCTGGAATATCGTCTTACAAACACACAAACCATTAATCATGCTTTTATTTCCTCATGTTTGTACTTTTATAATGCAGATTGATCCCTGGACTAAATTCTGACAACTTAATAGTGACTGAAAAATACTTTTGCTTAGACAATAAAAAATAATCCTTCACATCTATTGGACTTTCATAAAACCCTGTTAAAAGTTTCATATGATAATAAAAACATAGTTTCTGTCTAGACAAGATTTTGGGAAGAAAACAGCAAAAGCAGAGCCAGCTTGAATGTTATGTGGAAACAGGGAGTTATCTGTCGCCTGAGGAGCTGCAACTCTCACTTCTGAAGACATGTTTTGTATCTAAAATCTTTCTTCTAAACTTCTTTTCAGATCAATGATCTCAACCAGGTGCCTGTTCCCGTCATGCTGCTTCCTGATGACTTCAAAGCCAACACCAAGATCAAAGTCAACAACCACCTCTTCAACAAGTAAGATAAATTATTTACTCTGCTGAACTGGATTCAAGTGTAAATAAATTTAGATTCACAGCAGCCTGATAAGTTTCCAGAACTTATCCCCATTGAATAGAAGCAGCTGCTGAAAAATGTAAGCAGATAACGTGAAGAACTGTAGAGTTTGACACATGTTTTACTTCTTCTTCTTCTTTCACAGAGAAAACCTTCCAGGACATTTCAAGTTCAAAGAATATTGTCCTCAGGTTTTCAGAAATCTAAGAGAGCGTTTTGGTATCGAGGATCTGGATTATCAGGTAACGTTCACTGCAAAAGAATGAATTATATATAAAATAGGGCTGATTTTCAAAAAGTAACCTAATTGCGATTATTTTTCCTGTATCGCAACTGCAATTTATGGTGCGATTCTTTTGCTATATTGGAGGGGGACCATATTATTATGGCTTGCAGATAATGAAAAAAACAAAATTCAGTGTTGTTGAAGGTTAGAATATTACATAAAATCAATAAAAAAGGAGATTTTACACAGAAATGTCAGGCTTTTTGAAAGTTTTACTACTTTCTGACTATTTTGAAGTTTTCTCCCAAATGTTTGACAATTTTCACCCACTTCTATTTTTGCCACTTTTTACTTTTTTTGCAACTTTTCACCATTTTTTTTTTCCAATTTTCACTGCTTTTGTCACTTTCCACCACTTCTGCTACCTCCTGAAAAGTTTCAAAATTATCTTGCCATTTTTTGGGCTTCCTCGAAAAAATTTTTGGGTACGTTTTATTGCTTTTCACTCTTTTCTTGCCACTTTTGGACTATTTTTGCTACTTTCTGACCATTTTCCAAGTTTTGTCCCAATTTCTCGCCAATTTTTGCTGCATTATGACCATTTTTTCCACCTTAAACTTATTTTTATTGCTACTTCTTGCTGTTTTTGCCACTTTTTTAAGATAGTTTTCATCAATTTGCCTCTTGTGTTGAGTAAGGTTGAGTCACGCTCATGTAGAACAGAAAACATCTACCACAAAAAATATTGTTGCTAGTATTATGACATATTTTTGGTTAAAAAAATATTGCACAGCCAGTGATTACAATACAGCAACAGGCCTTATCACGACTGAATCTAATTTGCGATTAACTGCCTAGCCCTAATATAAAACTCTGACTTTATTTTAAGGTGGTTAATCTTCACTCTTGATTACGTTGTCTCCAGGTTTCGTTGACCCGCAGCTCCCCAACGAGAAGCGCAGACGACCAGGGAGACTGTCTGCTGCTCAACTCCTACGACCGCACGCTCGTCATTAAGCAAATCTCCAGTGAGGACGTCGCAGACATGCACAACATCCTGTCTGAGTATCACCAGGTGAGAGCAACATGAAGGAAGGAGAGGAAAGAATAGAGTTTTTTTTTTTTACTGTTTCACACAAGATTACCGCAAATCCAAAACATAAATATGATATCTGGTTCGCACACCCTAAAAAGTCTTAAATTTATGTATCTAAAATTAGGAATGGCCAATAGTATCTTCCCTCTAATATTGGCTCAAAAATACAAGAACGGTTTCAGGTTTTTATTGTCCAACATCTGTTCTTAAGTCTTAAACATTCCTGAGCTGCATGAAACATTTACAGCCACAACCTTTTTGACGTACAGCTGTCTTGCACTGTTGCCCACATCATTGATGAAAAGAAGAATCACATACATTGTGACAATGCCAAGATGCTTGTTTTCATACAGAAAAATTCACCTCCCACTCATAAGGACATTGAGAAAAAAAATGTGCCGGTCATACGAACCAATCAGCATTACTCTTTCTTGAAGCTTCATTTTTTTTTTTTTTTCACTTCAAAGGAGGGCTGTTCTTTCCGAATATTTTTGTGCCTTTTTTGCTTTTATCTGCATTATTTTGTTACTCATATGATATGGCAGTGTCATATTGCACTTTTTTCTAAAACTTAAGTTGAAGTTTTTCTCTTATTTAGCGTTTACATTTGAAAAGCCATGTTGCATTTACATTTGCACCCAGTGAGGCATCGCAATAAAATTGAGCATAATGTGTTAATTCCACAATAGGTCTTATGTTATGGTGTGTGAGCCAATAGTTTTGGTGTGAAAGCATGCATACATCGCTATCAGGTGATATCGGTATTGGAAATAAAAGGGAACCCGACTGTAAGGACTAATAGGCATGAATATGCTTAAATGTTTGTCTCAAACTAGAATTTGTTGTTAAAAGACATAACAAATTGGTTTTTCTTTAAAAAAATACAGTTTAAAACACAGTTTCTATCCCTCGGGTGCAGCCATTGTTTTACTGCCGCAATGCATTCTGGGTTGATGACATAGATTGGTTGCTTGGTGCCGAGCATCTGGATTTCGCCGTAAGTCACTAGGTTTCAGGAGGGAAAAAAACATAATAATGCCACATGTGGCTGCTTTTGGGTGCACTTTTCAGTCCAAAGGAAACAAGGAGACTGATGTTAGTCTGCACAGCTTCCCAAAAGACAAGAAAAGAAGGAAGTTGTGGGAAATCGCTTGTGGGCGTAAACAACTTCCGATGGACCCGCGGCTATGTTCTGGCCACTTCTCCCCAGAAGCATTTGCTGCATTTAGCCGGCCCATGCTGATGAAAGAGCTGACAGGTGTGGGTCATTATAAACGGAGACTAAAGCCAAATGCTGTGCCGACTATTTTCCAACACAAACCCACAAAACTTCCTCTGGAAACCACTGAAGTCCGCTCCAGGACTTATATGACCCTGTATGAGATGGAGCCCGGTGCAACCATATGACATCACTACCCAGACGTTATTGCAGCGTAATCAACAATGGCGGCCTGCAGGTGAAAATATTTTTTCAAATTTTATACAAACTAAGATATTTTGAGAGATTTTATTATCGTTCTTATGTAGCTGGTAAAAACACTGATCATTTAGGAAAATTACGTTCTGGTAGCCAGGGTTCCTTTTAAGAGTTGGACAATATCAGAATATCAGATATCGACAGAAAAGTCAGTATTGAGCATCCCTATCTAAAATTAAGACCTCAAAATGTCCTCAGTTCTTTAGAAAATGTCATAATCTGGTCTTAAATACACCACTCAAAGGTTTTTTTTTCTGAGAAGTTAGTTTCTCATTAGTTATTGGACGTTAAAAACCGCGATATAAGTTTCGTTTTACGATAGTTGACAGCTGCCGTTCGTGAGTAGTTTTTATCGGGGATATAAGAAATTTCGGGAAAGAGCCAAAAGGAGACTAAACCTTCTGAAGAAGAAGAAATAAATATTTTTATTTCTCTTTTTTACTTGGCTCCACCGGAAATTCTCTACTGCGCAGACTCTGGCTGCACAATGGCGGCTAGAGAAACGGGGTTTTTTGGTTTAAAAATCGTAGAACGGTGACAGGCGGAGGCACGCTGTCCATTCTATATACAGTAATGGTTGTCACACACATTTCCGCCACGTTTGATCGATCAAACATTGAAAACAAATCTCGGTTGATTAATCACCCAGCCTTAGTTGAATCTCACACACACAGAACCAGGATCTTTCTCTCGCTCTCTCTCTTTGTCTCCCGCCGTCGGGTAAAAACATCTTGTGAGACATTTCAGTCACAGAGCTCCTAAATCGAGCATTTCTTCCTCTGAGAGATTTTTTATGCCTCGTAGGTAAAGGAAGTTGACCCAAATATACGTGGACTATATTTAGCTGTTAGCTTTCCAGAAGTAGCAAAGTGGTGCACTTAGCAGAGAGATGTTTCAACATGTGGAGGAGAAACAGAAGGTGAACATTAGAGAGTCTGAGAAGAGGCGAGCTACACACACACGCCTCTGTTTCGTTTGGTGTTTTTACATCCTGTTTGGGTACCTGCAGGGTTTAGCAAGTCAAATTTAAGACTTTTTAAGACCTTTGTAATGCCACTTTGAATGAAAGTTAAGGCTAAAAACAGAAATATAGTCAATGGCAGGGGGGTCCTTCTGTTTTACAACCAAATCATAGCGTATTTTTAAAAAGTTCTTTGAAAATGGATAAAAACATATTTCTGAGAGAAGAATTATGTTTTCTAACAGATTAGTCATCAACTGGTTGTAAAGTTTCTAAAATCCAAGTAATAAAAAATCATAAAAATTAAACTCGTGGGTTTTTACAGTCCACCGCGTTGGTTTATATACTTTTATATAAATATACAAGGACAATATTTTCTGTGTGAAATTATTGGCAAGTATCTCTCAAGTGTCTGTAGTGACTCATACATTTTCATTTTGTGTGTTTTATTTCTTTTATTTGTGAATAAGATGAATAATTTGATGTTAAAATAACATTTCTCATTATTACATTGGTTGTACCACCTGACATGGAAATTGTTCCAGTCACCAATGAGCTGAAAAAACCTTTTTTATCAGTATTTCAGAGAAATCTACAAACTTTTCCACTTGGTCACAAATGTCATTTGGGCTCCTCTGGCTGATGCAGTTTCCTGTTTCCTGTTTTATTCTCTTCACTTTAAAATAAAAGTCTAATGTTACGGTTGCACCACCCTGACATTTGACAAGGTGAAAATTACGGGACAAAAGTTTTTTAAATTTCTCAGCAGCTTTAAAATTCTTTTTATTTGCAAAGAATGTTTTATTTAAAAAGGTTCAAGCATAAAATAATGTCACTGTATTTTTAATTTCCATTTACAATAACTGACATTCAATTTTTAGAGTTTAATTACTGTGGATACTTGTCAGGACGGTTGCACCACCTGACATTTTGGGGGTTTGAGGAACCAAAACACAAAAAAACATGTTATATTTTAATAGTTTAAAGATGTGTTCAAATAACACAGGTTTCATAGAATAAAGAAATACATGTGATGAAATACTCAATTCATGATGGAAGGAAATATTACACTCGGACACAAAAAAAGGGACGTCACGTCATTGACCCATGTGTAACTTAAAGAGACACAATCAAGTTTACTTTTAGTCTTTTTTAGTAAACATAAAGTGATCCTCAGTCCTCTCTGGTTAATATTTGTGTGTAAAAGTACAAACTGTGACCTATAGTCACAGATACCCAGCTAGGATTTCTATCAGCAGCTTTTAAGTAGAGCCTGACCGATTTATCGTGGCTAATGGTAGTGTGTCAGCGTTTAGTGTGTAAACGTTTTTTCATCTAATACAGGGGTTCCCAAACTTTTCCGCCTGTGACCCCCAAAATAGCAGCGTTAGGGACTGATGACCCCCTGCTGTGGTACAACACTAATAAGCCAATCCAAAAACAGACAAAAACCAACAAAACCCTCCTGAGGATACTTAATTTAACTGATTGATAGAAAATGTATCGACTAATGTGCACTTTGCTGAGTTCACGGCATCAAACTTGAACAAAGAAATGTGAAAAACAGATAAAACATTTTCTGTTTGCATAATTTTATATTATCTTTCACCCCAATTTTTGCTTTTATTCTCACAATAATGGATAAAATGTTCATGAATTGTTCATAGTTTTCGATTTTGGGACACATTCCATGACCCCCTATCAATGTCTTGCGACCCCCCAAAGGGTCCCGACCCCCACTTTGGGAACCACTGATCTAATATAAGACTATTATATGGCGTTTTAAAGTTGTGTACCTTGCATCTTTGTTACACAACAATATATGGAACTGTTTTGGGTTTTTTCTTTTTTTCTCGAATATGCAAATCATACAGGGCTTCCGAGTAACTACCAACAGTTTTTATAATATGATATAAAAATGAAAATTTTCTAGAAGCTAAACAATATTTCAATACAAAATAAAGTGAAATAATGAAAGAAATGACTTATTGGAAAAGGAGTAAGTAGAAGCATAGCTTATTAATTCTCACCCCTTGCCTACATATAAATATTATATGTACATATATACATACATACACCTATACATAAACCTCTGTTATCACACACACCTATACCCATACACCAATATCACTTTATTATACCATCCAGGATTAACCTGGGCTAACAAATTCACAAATTAATGTCTTTATTATACTAATTTTGATAACGTTCAAAGTATTTTGTTCTAATGTTATTCATTGCATGTTTTGAAAGTAGCTACATTGTTACTTAACATCTAGTTTAGTCCTTTGCCTTAAATGGAAGATGAAACTTTTCAATATCTAGTAAATATGACTATTTGAAGGAGACGTTTAGAAACACATAATGTGTCAGTATAAAAACATCTCCCATTAGCCAAAGTTCCTTTTTTTAACCCTCTGATGTATGAATTTATGAAAGTCAGTGTCAGGATTTTTCCCTTGAGTGTTTTTTATTTGTCTAAAAGTATGAAAAAAAGTTTTCCATTTTTTTCCAAATATTTGTAACTGAGCATTCAACATAAACCAGTGTGAACTTAATATAAATATGATTTTTTTTTTCTTTGTTTGACTTCTTTTCTTTTCTTTTTTCTTTGGTAATTTCATGAATAATCTTTTTTTAATGTTTTGCAAAACTTTTTTAACTCTCTTTTATCCATTTTAACATTGATTAATTTACAGTTCACAAGCTTTTTCACCCGCAAATGTTTGTCTATAACATGATCAAATATATATATATATATATATATATATGTTTGGAAAAAGAATAGAAAACATTTTTTCAGGCCCGAAGAAGAATGAAAATATCCTGACACAGACTAACATGAATTTCAACCACATGAACCATTGAATTTAGGAGTAAATAACTTTTAAATAGGTGTCCACTGTAGTGACCACTGTGCACCACAGGGTTAATTTTTTTGTGTTCTGCTCCTTTGTCTTGAATCATATTTTGGGTATTATAACAATTTGTGCTCATGTACAGTATTTATCCTGTGTATCAATGTTCTTACTTCATGAATCAGATATATGGGATATCTGCCGGTTTTGCCCCCAGTATCAACATTTTAATGAATTTAGGACTTTTTATGGCTGTGTATGAACCCTGGTGTTATCGGAGTCCTCAGAGCTGCATCGTTGCTGAAAATCTGTGTCTCACTTGCAGCTAAAATACCAGGGAGTAAACTTTTGGCTGCTTTGAGCCGGAGCTGGAATGTGTATCTGGTGTTTAGGCGGCCGACAGAGCGCGGGGAGGGAGAGCAGGAAAATGGCAGCTCTGTTTGCGAGTGTTTATTGTTTCACTTGGCCCTGAATGAACTCCTTGTTAGCTCGGCTCCCGCGTTGGCATCACAGGCTCCTCAGTTTATCAGGACACTTTGTAGATTTCTGATTTTATCTTCGGATTTTGAAGCACATGTTAAGCATGTCCAACGAATTTAAGAAGAAAAAACTTCCTGAACTCTCTGCTCGGGGATTAAATTTTGAGATGTTGTGCTTGAAGAGGCTTTCATATGATTGTGCTTTTTGCTTTGGGGTTTTATTGGATTAATTCAGAGCACTGAGGTGGATTTATGTTATTTCAGCAGCTGAAAGGATTTGGTCCTGAGGTCTTGAGCGAAGCTTTTTAACCTTTGGATCAAAGTTCGACGACAGTTTTAGAGCTGCTGTTGAACTTTGTTTTTACACAGCTGCTTCTTAAGCAGCAACTTTTCAGCCTGGAGACCCTAAGAGAGGATTGAGATACTAAAGTTAGTCGATCAAGACGAAATCAGACATGTTCAAGGTGGCTTTAGTGCCGATTCTGTAATACAAGTAAAAACAAACATAGGACTAAAATAACGATACTCAAGCGCCAACAATGCTACGATAAACATTTTGTAATATTTTTTTGGCTTTCAGACAATGAAAACCTGATATTCAGTGTCTAAGAAAGTTAGAATATTACATAAGATCAATAAGAAAGGAGATTTTAAACAGAAATTTCAGCCCTTGGGACAGTTTTGCTACTTTACTTACTTTGCCAATTTTCACCCATTTTTGCTGCTTTTGCCATCAAAGTTAACATTCTTGCCAATTTTTTTCTGCTGTTTGATCATTTTTTCCACCTTAAACTTTTTTTATCGCTACTTTTTTTTTGGTTTTGTTTTTGCCACTTTTTACTTTTTATATTGTTACTCCTGTAAAGATAGTTTCCAACAGTTTGAGCAGGGTTGAGCTACACTGGTGTGGAGCATAAAAAATCTACTGCAAAATTTTTTTTATCTGATATTCGGACACATTTCAGATTAAAGAAATAATGCACCATCAGCGATTACAATATTGCAACAGGTCATATTGTGATTTTATCTAATTTGTGATTAACTGCCCAGCCCTAGTTAAAGTCAAATGTAAAAGTATCAAAAGAGAAAAGAAACATTTGTGCAACTCTAGACAAAAACTTTCAAGTACCAAGGCAAATAAAATTTGGAATATAATTATATCAAATCATGTTGACAGAAGAATATGAATGATAACACAAAACTTTTCTGTCACTCATTGTTAGTGGTTTGGTGAAGCCATTTCCTAACCAACATAATGACAAAAGAAACTTCTAAAATGACCCTGATCAAAAGTTTACACCCCCTGGTGGTTTTGTCCTGATAACATGAACACAAGTCGACACAGATGTGTTTGAATGTCTACTAAAGGTAACCATCCTCACCTGTGTGTATAAAAGGTCAGTGAGTTTCTGAGCTCCTGACAGACACTTGCATCTTTCATCCAGTTCTGCACTGACATTTCCTCAGAGTCATGGGAAAAGCAAAAAAATGGTCAAAGGATCTGCAGGAAAAGTTAATCCAACTGTTTAAAATTGAAGAGGGATATTAAAAGATATTCAAGGAACTGAGGATGCCAAGAAGCAGAGCTCAAACTCTAATTAAGAAATAGAAATGAGAGATTCTGTTGAAACCAAACCACAGTCAGGTAGACTAACAAAAATTTCAGCCACAACTGCCAGGAAAATTGTCCAGGATGCAAAGAAAACACAAATAACTTCAGCTGAAATACAGGACTCTCTGAAAGAATGTGGTCTTGCTGTTTCAAGAAGCACAATAAGGAGGCACTTGAGGAAAAATGAGCCACATGGTTGAGTTGCCAGAAGAAAGCTATGTCTTTGTTACTGATTGTCCTGGCTACACAATGGCGGCCCTTCTGATGAAGGTATTTTGGCTTCCACAATCAGGTAGACCAACAAAAAATTTCTGCCAGCTACAACTGCCAGGAAAATTGTATGGGATGCAAAGAAAAACCCAAAAATGGTTTTGACTGAAATACAGGACGCGCTGCTTAAGAATGTGGTCTGGCTGTTTCAAGATGCACAATAAGGAGGCACTTAAAGAAAAATGAGCTACATGGTTGAGTCATCACGTCGTCAGCCATGTTTTTGCCTTTCGTTAACCAAACAGAGAAGTAAAAGTTGTTTACTGAGGCAAAAATTGTTTTATGTAATTTACGAAAAGCACAAAACAAAACAGGAGGTGAGACGAGAAGCTGATTTTTAACATTAAGTTCATCCTGAGCTCAAAGTCTAACCTGAAAACATTCAACAGTGAATTAAACTGTAACCTCAGACTGATTAATCTGTGATCTATGAACCTTCTTTATCTTTTTTTTTATTTTTTACGTGATGTCATTGAACGCATCATTGACCTGCCGTCTCTTTTCTGCAGCACATAGTGAAGTGCCACGGCAGCACCCTGCTGCCTCAGTTCCTGGGGATGTACCGCATGAGCGTGGACAACGAGGAGACGTATCTGATCGTCATGAGGAACATGTTCAGTCACAGACTGGTCGTTCACAGGAAGTACGACCTGAAGGTGAGGAAGCACTTCATGCAAATCCTGACCTTTCCGATCACACACCCTCCTTTATGTCACAGGTTTATTTTAGACGACGTGATGTGAGACAGAGAGTTCACTTTTACTGAAAGTCTTTAAGGTTTAACATCCAACAAAACTTTAAATTTAAGTCTTTCAGCAAACAAAAAACCTTCATTCAACTTGTTCTGGATGTTTATTTCACAGTTTGCTCAACATCAATAAATCCATCTTTCTGGAGAGAATAACAGGATTCAGTTCCTGTGGACCCTGAATTGTGTTTATTTGGGAACTTAACATGAATTTGTGGCTCTTTCAACAATGCACAACTCAAATTCATGAAAGTTTCTTGATGTGTGGCCAATAGGGTTGTCACAATACTGAAATTTCAAACTCGATACAGATACTCAGGGAAATATTCGATACTCGATACCATTTTCGATACTGCGGAATAAAAAATGACAAATAATTAAAAAGGCATAAAATACACTTTATTAACATGAAAAACAGAACCCCACATAAATAATCAATTCAATAAAATAATAAAACAATCAGAAGTTTCAAAAACAAGGCAATCACGGTTTCACTAATTGCATTAATAAGAAATAAGTATTTATTTATACAAGTTACAACACAATTTCACACTGTTCTACTGAGGTTTTACTCATGTAACTTGCAAATGTTTACAAAATCTAAATTTAGCACCAGCAAAAAAAAACTTCAAAGAACAAAATTGCCACATTTACAACATTTTTGGTTGTCTGAGGTAAAAACACAAAAGAAACTACAATTAGATTAATAATTTGAGGTATTAAACTATAAAAGTAAAAAACTACCAGTTAAATTGAACATCACCTGATCCTCACAGATCTTTTCTGCCACAGATCTGTTTATTTTTTAAGCTTCAGGAAACTTGGGATCATAGTTTCACTGTTTTTCAAACACTAGTGGTGGAGTTGGTTGTTATTTCTTAGGTTCAGTTGCAGGTTGACTCCTCTCTGCTTCAGTCTGCATCTTTGGGGAAAAAAAACAGGTTTGAGTTACGTTAGTGAGCTAATGGCTGCTAGCCGCGGCTAACGGCTAATAACAACATGAAACAAAAGTTTACATTCATTTAGCAGCAGCTAAACGCGGCTAGTGCGGTCTACAGTAGCCACAGATAATATTAACAAAACAACCAACATTAATGCAGGTCACCGTCCAGACTAACATCAGTTTAGTACAATAAAGTAAATGAAGAACAGGAGCTTTACTAACCTGTTGGAGTTTGTCATGAAAGCCAAGGTGCCGGTCCTTACAGTGTTTCCCCAAACGAGTTGAGCTATTTGTCCTTTTCGACAACACATTGAAGCTCCTACCGCAACTCTGGCCATATGTAGCAGCAGTAATAAGCCCCGCAACGGCGAGCGCAGTGAGGGCTCTCTCTACTGACGGACGCTGTCTGCCTGCTGCGCTCCCTGCAGAGTGCGCACCATAGTATCGATACCATGGCAAGTTAGTATCGTATCCGGATACGGCGTTTCAGTATCGATACTTTTTGGAGTATCGATACTTTTTGGAGTATCGATACTTTTGACAATCCTAGTGGCCAAGAAGTGCAGTGTCATGGAAATCTGATTCTCCCCTTTTTATTACTAGGTGGGTTTTTTTAGATGAATAGTTGTATTCCCCTGGAAATAAGCACATATCATCTGAAAAAAACAAGATAACACTTTTTTTTTAAAAATGTGGCTTCCTTATTTACACCATATCAGTACGTCCTTTACACCAGGGATGTGTAGATCATGTACAAATTGTGTAGACTTACAGTTTTTGTCAGGTGCGACAAGGAATCCTAAATATACCTGGGAATGTCTCATAATGATTTGGACTGTACAAAGGCGACGTCGATAAAGCTAAAGGTTGATTCAATCAAAAAAAAACTCAACAACTCTTACAGCTGACTTACTAAATTGCATTTGGTACGATGCAAAAATGTGCTTTGAGATTCATATTGAGTTAAAAAAAGAAAACAAAAAAAACATAAGAGGACATGAGACTGAATCAGATTTATAACATGGTGAAAAGAAGAAAACAGATTATAGATAAAAATGGTTAAGAATGCAGGATCAGAGGTATTTGGTTCAAATTGTTACAAAAATATTAACAGAAGTTTTGTTAGTACTATTTCAGGTCTAGGATTAGGACGGTACTTTTCAATACTGCATAAAAAGGGTTCACTCCAAAATAAAGAGTAGATGTTATTATCACGTTCGTACAAACTGATTCGCATCTCTTTAGAAAAACAAACAAAAGTCTTTAGTTGTTTTTCTTCATCAACAGTTTATCAGCATTTGTTTGTTACTTCCACTGTAAATAAACATGTCTGTAAGAGCCGCCGGCCCTTGGTCAATTTCACAGTGTCCATCAGGGCCTTTTGTTAAAAGTTTGGACTCCCCTGCTCTACACCAAGAAATTAATTTTGATCTTGTACCACTTTTTTTTTTCCTTTGGGAAATTTTCTTTTATTCTCTTTTCTTTCCTTTTTTTGATAAAGAAAGTATATTTAGCCTTTAATCCTTGCCTTATGTTATGTCTATAAACTGTTGGTTTATTGATGTGTTTGTGTACATTGAAGAACTGATTTCTTCCTGCAGGGCTCCCTGGTGTCTCGTGAAGCGAGCGACAAAGAACGGGTAAACAGAAGTCCCTTTCTTCTTCTGCATCATCATTTCTCCATCTCTTTCTCTCTGATTCTCTCTGCTAATGGGTCAATGACAAAAAGAGGGTCTGAACACGTATTTTTAAAAAGTTCTTTGAAAATGGATAAAAAACATATTTCTGAGTGAAGAATTATGTTTTCTAACAGATTTCAGTAGTTGACCAACATTTCAAAGTTTTGAGGTTCATTATTTTTTAGTATTTTTAATTTGAGCACCCAAAAATGTCAGGTGGCGCAACCAAATATATGAAAATATATTTATATGTTCCTGTTATTTTTTCTGTGTGAAATTATTGGCAAGTATCTCTCAAGTGTCTGTAGTGACTCATACATTTTCATTTTGTGTGTTTCATTTCTTTTATTTGTGAATAAGATAAATAATTTGATGTTAAAATAACATTTCACATTATTACATTGGTTGTACCACCTGACATGGAAATTGTTCCAGTCACCAATGAAGTGAAAAAACCTTTTTTATCAGTATTTCAGAGAAATCTACAAACTTTTCCACTTGGTCACAAATGTCATTTGGGCTCCTCTGGCTGATGCAGTTTCCTGTTTCCTGTTTTATTCTCTTCACTTTAAAATAAAAGTCTAATGTTACGGTTGCACCACCCTGACATTTGACAAGGTGAAAATTACGGGACAAAAGTTTTTTAAATTTCTCAACAGCTTTGAAATTCTTTTTATTTGCAAATAATGTTTTATTTAAAAAGGTTCAAGCATAAAATAATGCCACTGTATTTTTAATTTCCATTTACAATAACTGACATTCAATTTTTAGAGTTTAATTACTGTGGATACTTGTCAGGACGGTTGCACCACCTGACATTTTGGGGGTTTGAGGAACCAAAACACAAAAAAACATGTTATATTTTAATAGTTTAAAGATGTGTTCAAATAACACAGGTTTCATAGAATAAAGAAATACATGTGATGAAATACTCAATTCATGATGGAAGGAAATATTGCACTCNGAATGTTTTATTTAAAAAGGTTCAAGCATAAAATAATGCCACTGTATTTTTAATTTCCATTTACAATAACTGACATTCAATTTTTAGAGTTTAATTACTGTGGATACTTGTCAGGACGGTTGCACCACCTGACATTTTGGGGGTTTGAGGAACCAAAACACAAAAAAACATGTTATATTTTAATAGTTTAAAGATGTGTTCAAATAACACAGGTTTCACAGAATAAAGAAATACATGTGATGAAATACTCAATTCATGATAGAAGGAAATATTGCACTCGGACACAAAAAAAGGGGACGTCACGTCATTGACCCTAATGTGTTTTCTTTCCTTCCTTAAGGTCAAAGAGCTCCCCACCTTCAAAGACATGGACTTCAGGAACAACATGCAGAAAGTTTACGTCACTGAGGAGCAGAGGGAGAAGTTCATGGAGAAGCTCAACAAAGACGTGGAGGTAGGAAATGAGGCATGATGGGATTGTTTTTACTCAGAACGACCACACAGCGGCAGCATCAGCCCGTCAGGGACTCATTGATGCTGTGAGGCCATTTTGACAGCAGGAGGAGGAAATGAAGGATGATGATGTCAATATTAGTTACCATTAGAGTATTGACCTGAAACTATTTTGATTAAAAGTTGAGAATATTTCAAAATAAAAGTCTGCTTTTAAGATTCACGATGTGGAAAAAATTATCTCTGCTTTGTTCGTTTACACGTCGGGAGTCGCAGAGTGTGCAAGTTTTCTTTTGATTCAAAAGCCCAGGAGGGACAAAACACATCAATTTTAGCCATTTAATTAAAGAAGGAAATCTGGGTAATACTTTACTTTATAGGTCTGCAAATTTCAACATAGCTAGGTCATAATTAGACAAACTTTTCTTTGAAATGACTCCCAAATTAGTTGACAACTGGGTGAAAATTAGACTTTAATTTCTCTGAAATGTCTGAATTTAACTATAAGTAAGTCACAATTGGTAAGTAAGATTTTTCCAATTTCTTTTAAATTTCCCTCCAGATTTCAAGGTGCAAATAGTTTATTTTAAATTCGATCCCAATTAACAACAAAATGTATGGAAAATTATCCCAACATAGACTTGATGAATGGATAAAAAGCTCAACTAGATCAATGAATCCAATTTCCAAATAAGCAGTAAGTAAATAGCTATTTATTTAATGTAGTTTTACCCAAAATCTCCAAACATTTTGTTGTAAATTGTGATTGAATTTAAGATGAATTATTCACTCACTGTCACTGTCTTACCTTTGAAAATTGGAAGAAAATTGAAAAGAAAGTGGAAAAACCAGTTGGGACTTTCTTACAATTAGATTCAGACATTATTTCGAATAAGTTGTGCGTTAATTTTTTACCCGACTGTCAAAAAATTAGGGAGCAATTTCAAAGAAATAATAAGGAAAAATTGTTTGTTTGTTGTAATTAGAATCTAACTATGAGGAAATTTGTGGACCTGTAAAGTTGAGTGTTACTGAAATCTGTAGAGTAACAGATTATAAAAACGAAGATCATGAGACGAGATGTGGTGAATTTGCAGCCGACTCAACAAATGAATGAAAACTGACAGAAGATGCTCAGTAACTTCAGTTTGAAGATTCACTTCCTCTGTTTTGTTCCCACATCTTCATATTCTGCCTCTTTCTGTGATCACTTCTCCTAAAAGCTTCTCTCCTCTGCTCTTTTCCTCCAGTTCCTGGTGAAGCTGAAGATCATGGACTACAGCCTCCTGCTCGGCATCCACGACGTGGGCCGAGCGGAGCGCGAGGAGGAGGAAGGCGAGGAGGTTTCTAACGAGGAGGATCCAGAGGCGGAGAACGGCCTGGCGGCGGGGGCTCAGGTGGGCTCTTACGGGACGTCACCGGAGGGAATCGCCGGCTACATGTCGGCCTACAAACCTCTGGGACCCGGGGAGTTCGACCCCTACGTGGACGTGTACGCCGTCGCCAGCTGTGCAGGTCAGATCTGGTTTTAACATGAACAAGACTCTTTGCAAAAACTAATTTTGTTCACAGAGAGAGACGGGGGAGATTAGGTGAGAATCTGTTTTTGTCATTTCAGGGAGAATTCAGCTGAACAGAGAAGCAGGAAACTGAAAATATTGTTGTTATTTTTTTTACCCAACATTGTGCAGCCCTAGTTTGAACCGAAAACGATTGTTTGTAAAGTCGCATTGTACGGAAGAGGATTAGGGCCACTGAGAAAAAAAAAAAATCTAAAAAAAAAACAAAACTCAGAATTCTGAGAAAAAAGTCAGAATTCCGACTTTAATCTCAGAATTCTGACTTTTTTCTCAGAATTCTGACTTTTTTATTTTTTTTATTTTTTAATCTTAAAAAAAAAAAAAAAGTCAGAATTCTGAAAAAAAAAGTCAGAATTCTGAGATTAAAGTCAGAATTCAGAGTTTAAAGTCAGAATTCTGAGAAAAAA
>RPOG01002150.1:64943-85567 GCA_008086565.1 Thalassoma bifasciatum | reverse complement strand
TTTTTTTTTTTTTTGATTTTTTTTTTTCTTCAGTGGCCCTAATCCTCTTCCATAGCTTTGAGCTTGGGGAACTATATATCTTCCATTATTCTCACACTTTTAACACAAAAAAAACAAAAATTATAAGTCATTCACGTCTAAACATGATTAGAAACGTCTTTTCCACTTTTTTAATCACAAAGCCGAATAAAGGGAGTTTGAGTCGAGACGTTTACACCGAGGTAAATTTTCCCTTTATTTATTCAAAATTGTCGTTACTGCGTGAAAACTTGAGTGAAAATGAATACAAAACATGTTACAGATTTATTTATCAGCACTAAATCAGCCCAGAGTCAGTTTCTTCTTCCTTTTTATATCGATTCACTTTAATCACGACGTCCAGAGACTGACAGCGATTTATCTCTCTCTCTTCTTTAATGTTGATGATAGTTTTGTGATAACTCAGCCCTGATCGTTCTTTCACTTTTATCTCAGGAGCGCCTCAGAGGGAGGTCTACTTCATGGGCCTGATTGACGTCCTGACTCAGTACGACACCAAGAAGAAAGCCGCTCACGCCGCCAAAACTGTCAAACACGGGGTGAGTAGAATGAGAGAGGAAGGAAAGAGGTCGGCGAGATCACAGCGTTCAGTTTGTACCTGTTTGTTCTGATTTCGTCTCGTGATGGTGACGACCTTTTCTTCTCTTTGTTGCAGGCCGGTGCAGAAATCTCCACCGTGCATCCCGAGCAGTACGCCAAACGATTTCGTGACTTCATCTCAAACATTTTTGCGTAATGAACTTTGCTGTAAGTCGACTGAGAGCTGAATCTATATTTTACCTTTGACCAAATACGAGATGCACAAACAGATCGCCGTCGTTTAAGCGTGATCTGAGGCGAGACTACTTGTAGCAATACTTCTGATGCATATTTTTACTTTTAGGATTAAATAAGCATTTCTTGGAGATGTGAAGCGCTCGGCTCTGGAGCAGAAGGATTCACGGAAACAAACCGCTGTTGATCAGTGTTCAAAGTGTCGGACCACTGTAGTGTGAGATCAAATATCTGCGTCTGGATCCTGAGGCACAGACTGAACTTTAAGAGTTTGACATTTTTAGAGGAGTTTGTTTTCTTGCCAAAAGTAAGAAGAGAGCACACGCTACTCTGCTGTGTCTGATGAAGGGTTTTATTTGGAGGGTTTGACCTCAGAAAGCACAAAAAAACTGGATTTGGTCTGTATGCACAAAGAAAAATGACCCCAAATTTAAATGTAACGTTTTCTCAGGCTGAGCCGATCTTTGTCCAAGGGCTGGGCAATTTATCACAAATTAGATTAAATCACAATATGTCCTGTTACAATACTCTAATGTTTCTACAACCTGAAATGTGTCAAACTATCAGGTACATGTTTTGCAGCAGATGTTTTCTGTTCGACACCAGAGTAACTCAACCCTGCTCAACTAAAGAGACAAACTGTTAAAAACTACCTTTACAAAAGAAACAATCTAAGTGGTAAAAAGAGGCAAAAACAGCAAAGAGTAGCAATAAAGCTTAGTTTGAGGTGGTAAAAAATTCCACAAAAGCAAAAAATTGTTCAAAAGTGGCAAAAAAAAAGAGTGAACGGTGACTAAAATGGTCAAAAAGCAACAAAAATTAGCAAGAAAAATTTTGGAGGAAAAAAAAATCAGAAAATGGTGGAAGAAGTGATGAAAAACAGTGTAAAGTGGTAAAAAATTGCCAAAGTCAACAAAATTGGCAAGGACGTTGGGATTTAATGTGGAAAATAGTCAGTTTGTTGCAAAAAATGGTGCAAAGTGGCAAAAAAGAAATGATAAGTGTCAAAAATGGGCAAAGACATCAAAAACTGGCAAGAAATTTGGTAGTCAACCTGTAAATAATCCTGAGGTATCAAAATAATTGTCCCAAAGTGACAAAAATAAGTGAAAAGTGACCAAAATGGCAAAAAAAACAACAAAAATTAACAAGAAACAATTTTGTGGAAACTTAAAGAAATCCAGAAAGTTGCAAAAATAGTGAAGAAAAGCGACTTAAACAGTGAAAAGTTGTAAAAATGGCCAAAGTCAACAAAAATGGCAAGAAAGTTGGGATTAAACTTGGAAAAAAATCATTTGTTGCAAAAAATTGTCCAAAAGCGGCAAAATGGGCAAAAACAACAAAAATTAGCATTTAATTTGGGATTGAAGCTGGAGAATAGTGAGAGGGTATAAAAAATGGTCCAAAAGTAGCAAAAAAAAGAGTGAAAGGTGACTAAAATGTATAAAAAGAAACAAAAATTAACAAGAAAAATTTTGGAGGAAACCCAAAAAATTCAGAAAATGGTGTAAAAAGTTATGAAAAACAGTGAAAAGTGGTAAAAATGGCCAGCGTTAAAAAAATGGCAAGAAAGTTGGGTTTAAAGTTGGCAAGAAAGTTGGAAAATAGTCATTTTGTTGCAAAAAATGGTCCAAAAGTGGCAAAACAACAAAAATTGTCAGGAAAATTGGGAGTGAACCTGGAAAAATAAAGAGAAGGTATAAAAAAAATGGTCCAAAAGTGGCAAAAAAGAGTGAAAAATGGGCAAGAACATCGAGAATTGGCAGAAAAAAATTAGCAGTGAACCTCGAAAATAGAGGGAAGGTTTAAAAAAACTCCAAAAGTTGCAAAAAGAGAGTAAAAATTCACTTAAATGGCCAAAAAAACAACAAATTGAACAACAAAAAAATTGCAGGAAAAATGAATAATTAAGAAAATGATGACTAAAGTGATGAAAAACAGTGAAAAGTGGTAGAAATGGCCAAAAAGTTGAGATTGTACTTCAAAAATGAGTGAAAATGGGAAAGAACAACAAAAATTGGCAAGAAAATTGGGAGTGAACCTAGGAAATAGTGAGAGGGAATCAAAAAAATGGTCCCAAAGTTGCAAAAAAAAGAGTGAATGGTGACTAAAATGTATACAAAGAAACAAAAATCAACAAGAAAAATTTTTGGAAATAAGCAGTGAACCTCGAAAATAGAGGGAAGGTTTAAAAAAGCTCCAAAAGTTGCAAAAAGAGAGTAAAAATGGACTTAAATGGCCAAAAAAACAACAAATTGAACAACAACAAAAATTGCAGGAAACATGAATATTCAGAAAATTATGACTAAAGTGATGAAAAACAGTGAAAAGTGGTAAAAATGGCCAAAAAGTTGAGATTGTACTTCAAAAATAGTCAGTTTGTTGCAAAGAAAAAGGTCCCAAAGTGGCAAAAAAGAGTGAAAAATGGGCAAGAAAATAAGCAGTGAACCTGTAAAACAATGGGAAGGTTTCAAAAAAATCTCCAAAAATTGCAAAAAGAAAGAGTGAAAAGTGAATAAAATAACCAAAAAGCAACAAATTTAACAAGAAAAATTTTGGAGGAAATCTGCAAAATCCAGAAAGTAGCAAAAACGGTGAAAAAAACATGCAAAGTGATAAAAAAAAATGGTCACAAAGTTGCAAAAAAATAAACGAAAAGTGACTAAAATGGATGAAAATCAGTCACAAGTTGTAGTGGGTTGGTTTTTAGAAACATATAAAATTAGTAACCTAGACAAAAATCACACAAAAAAATCACAATTCTAATATAGGAAATATTACTCGCTACTACTTTATTTTTGCAAATTGTTCAGCCCGAATGCAGAGTCAATGAAAAGAGCCAAATTCTCAGTTTCTCTTCTTTTCAGCCTCTCCTCTTATTTTGGTGAGAAATCAAATCTCCTCTGAGTTTCACAGGAAGGATTTAGAATCACGAAAGTCTCGTATCTGCACTTGAAAGATGATATTTATCCGTCAGAGCTGGTTGTTTTGGATATTTAGTGCCAAACGTGTAGGATCAGAGCTTTACCTGCAGGATTTGCACCTTGCGTTAATAACTCGATCCTGACGAACGAAGCAAACCTTCATTTTCAAACCTTCACTACACGAGCGATAACGTGCAGAAGAGCTTTATAAGTTAACTGTGTGGTATTTAAATAGAAAGCATATCATATTATTTAGCCTGTAAACAGTTTTGGCAGTCGTGCATCTCTTAGCCTGTGAGAAAACGAAGTTTCATTTACACTCAGAGCTGATCCTGCTTTCATGAAGAGACTCCTAAAACTGTCAGGATGGGCTCTGTGTTTTTAAAATGAAATGCTTCATCTCCACATGTTAAAAAAGAGCTGATCCGTCGTCACGGTAACCCGGAGCTGCTCCTTTTTAACGCGGGCTAAAGTGAATCGTTGTGATAGGCCGTAGAATAACTCATGGTTAGAAGTAGAAACTGTCTTTGTGTTGAAACGACGACATTCAGTGAAAACCAGGGTACTGTGGGAAACGTTGTTGACAATAACACTACATTTCAGTCGCTCATGAAGTTAGTTTTAGCGTCGTGTTGAGAGCCCGCTAACACCGCTGAGGCTGTGGGTGCAGCCGACTGTTCGACGCCTCATCTACTCAATGATTGCACATGTTGTTGTACTTTTGCAAATCAGCTTTTGGACCAAAATATATTTTACAAAGAATTTATCAAATGTGTCTGACTCGTTATTTAATGAACTGATTGTTAAATTTTGGCGCCCCCTTGTGTTTCAGGCAATAATGCAGTCACAAATATCTAACATCTTTATCGCTCTATATCTAACATGAACACACGTCGACACAAATGTGTTTGAATGTCGACTAAAGGTAACCATCCTCACCTGTGAGCTATTTGCTTGTAATCAGTGTGTGTTTATAAAAGGTCAGTAAGTTTCTGAGCTCCTGACAGACGCATCCATCTTTACTTAGTGCTGCACTGACATTTCTGGATTCTGAGTCATGTCAAAGGATCTACAGGAAAATTTAATAAAACCTGCAAAACAAGATAAAAATACATCCAAGGAACTGAGGATGCCATAAGCAGAGTTCAAACTCTCATTAAGAAGTGGAAATTGAGGGATTCTGTTGAAACCATTGACTGTATATAGAATGGACAGCGTGCTTCCGCCTGTCACCGTTCCACGTTTTTGAAGCCAAAAAACCCCGTTTCTCTAGCCGCCATTGTGCAGCCAGAGTCTGTGCAGTAGAGAATTTCCGGTGGAGCCAAGTAAAAAAGAGAAATAAAAATATTTATTTCTACTTCTTCAGAAGGTTTAGTCTCCTTTTGGCTCTTTCCTGAAGTTTCTTATATCCCCGATAAAAACTACTCGTAAAACGAAACTTATATCGCAGTTTTTATCGTCCAATAACTAATGAGAAACTAACTTCTCAGGAAAAAAAACACCTGAACATCGTGCAGCCAAATGACATCGTCATACTACCTTAGTGTAAGAATGAGAGAAACGTTTCTACGAGGTATCGTAGTTTTTTAAAGTTTTCCCGGCTCATATCTGGAATACATGGGGAGGCGGGGCTTATGACCTATACTGCAGCCAGACACCAGGGGGCGGGGCATCTGCTGTAGGCTTCAGTTTGAGCCGAACGTCGTTACGTTCACTCATTATACAGTCTATGGTTGAAACCAAACCACAGTTAGACAGACCAACAAAAATATCAGCCACAACTGCCAAGAAAATTGTTAAGGATGCAAAGAAAAACCAACAAATAACTTCAGCTGAAATACAGGACTCTGGAAAAAAACATCAAGATGCACAATAAGGAGGCACTTGAGAAATAAGGCATGCACGGTAGAGTTGACAGAAGAAAGCCATTTCAGCACTAAGTTTCCCGCTTACAATACGCCAAACAGCACAGAGACAAGCCTCAAAACTTCTGGAACAAAGTTCACCAAAATTGAACTTTTTGTCCACAACCATAAACATTGTTCTATTTGGAGAGGAGTCAACAAGGTCTATGATGGAAGGTCCACCATTCCTACTGTGAAACACAGAGGTGGATCACTGATGTTTTGGGGATGTGTGAGCTACAAAGGCTCAGGAAACTTGGTCGTTTGACTACTTACTTCCTACTTACGTCGTACAATAGTCTTTTATGACCTCCTTTTAAATGTGAGTAGTCGGGTCTTCGACGTGTACTCTGCATGAACCTGCAAGTGTGTAGACAATGATCCAAAACACAAGGACAAGTGGACCTGCCATTGGCTACAGCAGAATAAAGTGGAGGTTCTGGAGTGGCCATCTCAGTCTCTGGGGAGATCACGAACCTGCAGTTCATGCAAGACAGACCAAGAATTTATAGGAACTGGAGGCTTTTTTACCAAGAAGAATGGTCAGTTTTACTATCTGAGAAAATAAAGACCCTATTCCACAACTACAACTGTGCCATACGACACTTTTAAAGCTTATAACTGAAGAACCATAAGGTCAAAATTCATCAGTGACACCTCATTTGAAAGATTAAAGTCTCTAGCTACAGAAAATGTCAAGTTTTTATATGTGGCTAAGGTCCACATTTTTTATAATCTTCCAATAATTTCCACCTTAAATTCATTATAGGAAAAAAAAAGTGGTTGTTGTTTTGAAATGGGAAAAGTTTTCCAAATTATCCCACATTGAAACTTCATTGGCTAAAAACGTGTCATGTTTGTGTGTCCTGTTTTTAAACACATTTATTTTCCAAACAACAGGAAGTCTGTCTCACTGTAGATATTTGTGTTTATCTTACAAACATGGGCACGGGAAATAAAAACTGTTGCATTTATCTGCTGCTGTTTCCTCCTGCATCACTGCTGAAATAAACTCCAGAGAAACTTTATATGAAGCTGCAAACACACCTGGAAACTCTGATTATAGTTTACAGTGAAAAACAACCACACACATGCTCTTACATATTTTTTTTATGTGCCTCAGACTGAGCTGGCACTTTTCAGAGCGTCAGTCAAACAGAAGTTTTCATCGAGCTGCTCGGAGCACGAAGGTTTGAACACAACATTAAAATGTGAGTGAGAGGATGTGAGCGGAGAGAGAGAGAACATCCTGTTTGAGGAGGAGAGAAAACAAGAGCGGGACAGGAAGAAGAGACACTTCAGTGTGTGATGACCCCCCCTGACCCTCCAACTCAACATGGGACTATTAGCAATTATTAGCACGTTATCATATATTCTTAAAAACTTAAAAAGAAGAGGACCAACTACTCAGCCTTTAGGAGAAAATACTCAAAGATAATCAAATCCAACAAAGTGGCTTCAGAACACAAACATTTATCTAAAACACTTTTTTTCTGTTTGAAGTCATTTTCCAAAGTGTAAACATCAATGACAAAAAGAGGGTCTAAAAACTTATTTTTAAAAAGTTCTTTGAAAATGGATAAAAACATATTTCTGAGAGAAGAATTATGTTTTCTAACAGATTTCAGTAGTTGACCAACATTTCAAAGATTATAGGTTCATTATTTTTTAGTATTTTTAATTTGAGCACCCAAAAATGTCAGGTGGCGCAACCAAATATATGAAAATATATTTATATGTTCCTGTTATTTTTTCTGTGTGAAATTATTGGTAAGTATCTCTCAAGTGTCTGTAGTGACTCATACATTTTCATTATGTGTGTTTTATTTCTTTTATTTGTGAATAAGATAAATAATTTTGTGTTAAAATAACATTTCACATTATTACATTGGTTGTACCACCAGACATGGAAATTGTTCCAGTCACCAATGAAGTGAAAAAACCTTTTTTATCAGTATTTCAGAGAAATCTACAAACTTTTCCACTTGGTCACAAATGTCATTTGGGCTCCTCTGGCTGATGCAGTTTCCTGTTTCCTGTTTTATTCTCTTCACTTTAAAATAAAAGTCTAATGTTACGGTTGCACCACCCTGACATTTGACGAGGTGAAAATTACGGGACAAAAGTTTTTTACATTTCTCAACAGCTTTNGTGTTTCATTTCTTTTATTTGTGAATAAGATAAATAATTTGATGTTAAAATAACATTTCACATTATTACATTGGTTGTACCACCTGACATGGAAATTGTTCCAGTCACCAATGAAGTGAAAAAACCTTTTTTATCAGTATTTCAGAGAAATCTACAAACTTTTCCACTTGGTCACAAATGTCATTTGGGCTCCTCTGGCTGATGCAGTTTCCTGTTTCCTGTTTTATTCTCTTCACTTTAAAATAAAAGTCTAATGTTACGGTTGCACCACCCTGACATTTGACAAGGTGAAAATTACGGGACAAAAGTTTTTTATATTTCTCAACAGCTTTGAAATTCTTTTTATTTGCAAAGAATGTTTTATTTAAAAAGGTTCAAGCATAAAATAATGCCACTGTATTTTTAATTTCCATTTACAATAACTGACATTCAATTTTTAGAGTTTAATTACTGTGGATACTTGTCAGGACGGTTCGTGGTGGACTGTAAAACCCCCAAACTCCTTGGTTTTGTGTAAAAAACATGTTATATTTTAATAGTTTAAAGATGTGTTCAAATAACACAGGTTTCATAGAATAAAGAAATACATGTGATGAAATACTCAATTCATGATGGAAGGAAATATTGCACTCAGACACAAAAAAAGGGGACGTCACGTTATTGACCCATATATATTACAACTTGTCAGAAGTTTTCGAATCAAACACTTAAAACTCCATCCATTGGTATCATAATTGTCTTGACTTCTTATTAGTTCTACTTCATTTAATCTTGTCTTCATCGGTTAAATTACTCAAAATTGCATATTTTAATTAATTAATTTGATTTTAAAAGTCATTAAATATATTTTTAGAAGGCTATGCATACATGTTTTTTTCATGTCAACAATAAATTGAATCTAAGTCTCACAAAAATTAGACTTTAATGAAATTTAGTATGTCAACAGTTACCAATTCAATCTAATAGATGGAACCAGTTAATGTAATAAATTTAATTGAATTTAATGTTTTATTTCTTTTAACAAATGGTCAAGTATGAGAATTATGTCACCATAGCTAAGTTTCTATTTTACCTCTTTTAGAAGGATTAACCTGCAATAACAGTGTTGAAACATGTCAATATTATAGTTTTTTTTCCCTTGCACTTTATTATGCTGTCTGGCACTGCAATGCTGTAAATTTCCCTTTTATGAAGCAAATTAAAAGATTAACTTACCTTAAAATGCAGAGGCTTGTAGAAAAGACTCCAAAGAACTCGTCCAACCAATATTACTGATCAAATATTATTTTTTCAAAATGATTCACAGCTTCAAATGTAGAACATCACCTAATGTGAGAGCAGTGTTTCACTTTTGTTTGCAGCAGATGTCAGTGTCAGAGCTGAAGGGGGGGGGCACAGGTGTTTCAAGTTCATGTTAATGATGAAAACTTTGGCTGAAGTGGGAGGAGCCACTGCTTGGTTTTTGTTTTCTTATGAGGAAAAATGTGGCTGACACATAAAGTAAACATGTTTTGTGTGTATTTGCAGTTGGGTCAATGACAAAAAGAGGGTCTAAAAACGTATTTTTAAAAAGTTCTTTGAAAATGGATAAAAACATATTTCTGAGTGAAGAATTATGTTTTCTAACAGATTTCAGTAGTTGACCAACATTTGTTTCTAAAATCCAAGTATTAAAAAATCATAAAAATTAAACTCGTGGGTTTTTACAGTCCACCTCGTTGGTTTATATACTTTTATATAAATATACAAGGACAATAAAAAAGACACACTTTAATAACCGTTCATAGAGAGTTCACAGACATCACTCTCATACATTTTCATTTTGTGTGTTTCATTTCTTTTATTTGTGAAGATAAATAATTTGATGTTAAAATAACATTTCACATTATTACATTGGTTGTTCCACCTGACATGGAAATTGTTCCAGTCACCAATGAAGTGAAAAAACCTTTTTTATCAGTATTTCAGAGAAATCTACAAACTTTTCCACTTGGTCACAAATGTCATTTGGGCTCCTCTGGCTGATGCAGTTTCCTGTTTCCTGTTTTATTCTCTTCACTTTAAAATAAAAGTCTAATGTTACGGTTGCACCACCCTGACATTTGACAAGGTGAAAATTACGGGACAAAAGTTTTTTACATTTCTCAACAGCTTTAAAATTCTTTTTATTTGCAAAGAATGTTTTATTTAAAAAGGTTCAAGCATAAAATAATGCCACTGTATTTTTAATTTCCATTTACAATAACTGACATTCAATTTTTAGAGTTTAATTACTGTGGATACTTGTCAGGACGGTTGCACCACCTGACATTTTGGGGGTTTGAGGAACCAAAACACAAAAAAACATGTTATATTTTAATAGTTTAAAGATGTGTTCAAATAACACAGGTTTCATAGAATAAAGAAATGCATGTGATGAAATACTCAATTCATGATGGAAGGAAATATTGCACTCGGACACAAAAAAAAGGGACGTCACGTCATTGACCCTGATATAGTGTAAAGATGTTGATTTCCTCAAGGCAAATTTATGGATAATAAAAGTCTGGATTTGTTGAGATTTCTGTCTTTTGCACATAAGATGTCAAAATTCTGAAATAGAAAGCCAAAATTAACTTCTCATGAGTTTGACTGTGATTCTCACATAATTCAACCTTTTATCAGATTTCTTTAACTAAATATCTAAAAAAAAAATTGACATTTTTTATGTCAAAATATTGACTTTAAATCTCATAAATTTGACTTTAAGCAAAAGTTAAGTTGACTTTTATGAACAAACTTTTGGCTTTAACTCATAACTTTGACCTTTATCTCAGAATTTTTACTTGAATATCTTAAAACTTAGAATTCTTAATCTCAAAATATTGACCTTTAAGCTCAAAATTTTTACTTTTTCCTCATAAATCTGACCATTTGCCCCAAATAACGGCATTTCTGGTCGTTTTGACTTTATAGCGTAATATGACTTTTTCTTGTAATTTTAATTTAGACTTTTATCTCATAACTTTGACTTTTTTCCTCAAAATTTTGACTTTTTATCTCAAATTAAAGATCTTTATCTCATAACTTTGACTATTATCTCAAAAGTATGACTGTTCTGGTAATTTTGCAGGATTTAATTTTTCATTTTAATTTTCATTTTGACTCCTCTCACAAAATATTGACTTTATTATCTCTTAAGTTTGACTTTTTGTCTCAAGATTTGACTTCATATGAGTCAAAAAAATTCTCAACACTGGTCACAAAAGTGATGAAAAGGAGGAAACTACATATCTGCAGTTGGTCTGTAAAAGTGCATTTTTACTTCAGCATTTTCTGTCTGAGAGTTTTACGTTTTCCTGCTCAACATCTTCAGAATAATGTCAGTAGCTCAGCGCAGCTTTTGTTTATTATTTACAAAATCTTGGACATACTTTTAAGGACATATCCAGGCAGAAGAGGACGTTTGGTCACCTTGATGTTGTTTTTATGTTTAGTTGGTAATACCGTGGTGTGGGTCAGAGGCCTACTTTCTGTCTCACTCTTTCCTGAAGATGTGTTTTTGCTGACCGGTTCCTTCCTGTTTCATCCGAGCGGAGGGAATTTGCTGAGCGGTTCCTCCTGGTTCGGCTGAAAACCGGAGCAGACTGAGACTCTGGGACTCGGCAGGATGAGCCGGGAGGCCGAAGGAGGGCGTGGACGACGGGGTCACTTCGCTGTACAACTGCTGACCATCCAGAGCTGCAGTGGAAACACGGCGTCCAGGGAGCAGATCCCCATTAGTCAGAGTGAATCGCAGCCAAAACAAACGTTTCTGCGATCTCTCACTTTGACGCTTCGACCTCCAGCGATGACAACTGTGAAGCCTTTTTCTCGTTGGCGTCTTTATCTAACAAGCTAGATGTGCTCTGTCATCACCTGCTCGGGCTGCAGAGTCTGAATATTGTTGTAACGAGGATGTGTGTGTGTGTGTGTGTGTGTGTGTGTGTGTGTGTGTGTTCAGGTTAAAGAGCCTCCTTCCTCACTGAGGCTGCTGTGCCCCCTCGTTTCCCCATATTCTGCCCCTCTCTGACCGTCCCCCCTGCTCTTCCTGGCGTTGTTCTCTGTTATGTGTCGTCTGTTTTTACTGCTTCATCTCTTTCCAGCTGTTTGCATCCATACAGGATCGTTCCAGGTAAACCTCAGAGGAAACTCACAGGGACGATAAAACTCGAAAAATCTGAAAAATCTGACTCGGTTTGTTGAAATTTCTACAAAAAAACCCTCAAAATATTTCTTATGTCTCCTACGAATGCATGAATGGATCACCACAATGTCCACCTGTAAAATCTGAATCTGAAAAATAACTAGAGGGAGGCCTGCATTTCCTTTCAGCAAATGCTTAACTCTTAAACTACCTCCTCTACCAAATGGTTTAGCGCAGTTTTGAGTCACTGTACTTCAAGAAGAGGAGTCTCCAACTTAACTGAAATAGATTAAGTCAGCTCTAGCTTTTGGTAGAAGTATGTGATTGATCTTTATGCTCGAAAACCTTTGTTTTGTTGCACAAGCACAGTCCAGTTGTTGAGGTAACATATCGAAGGCACTTTGTTCTTTTATGGTGCTTTTCCACTGTACAATTCCAGCCCTACTTGGCTCAGCTCTACTTGGTTTGGTTATCTTTTCCTCTAGCCTGACTACAGACTCACGGTGGGCGTGGATCTTATAACACAGCTGCGCTAAAGTGCTGCGCAGAAGTTTTCACTAAAGTAATACAGCGGCTCAATGTCGGGCGTCATGACAACGGAGGTAAACAACAGCCTCGTGCTGCTGCACGCAGAGGAAAACGAAGGAGCTGCTTCCTGACATCAACTCTTCCCTGGATCCAGTGAGATCACTTTAATTTTTGATTTTTGGGCCTGGTATACCAGAGATTTGTTGTTGATCAATCATTCTTCTTTGAACTGTTTTTCCTTTTTGGTTCCCTGTGGATTAATGGACTGATTGGTGCTTAAAGACTCTCGTGGCAGACAGATCGCTCCTGCGCCGACAAACTTTGATTTAATTGAAGACTCTTTAAACCAAACTTTAAACTTGGTTTGGTTATCTTTTCCTCTAGCCTGACTACAGACTCACGGTGGGCGTGGATCTTATAACACAGCTGCGCTAAAGTGCTGCGCAGAAGTGCGTGCATGTTCATCTATAACGCCACACAAACATGATTTTGTACTAACATATGTGCCACTGTGGTCTTTAAAGGAAAAAACAAAGCTTTCAAAAGATTTCACTAAAGTAATACAGCGGCTCAATGTCGGGCGTCATGACAACGGAGGTAAACAACAGCCTCGTGCTGCTGCACACAGAGGAAAACGAAGGAGCTGCTTCCTGACATCAACTCTTCCCTGGATCCAGTGAGATCACTTTAATTTTTGATTTTTGGGCCTGGTATACCAGAGATTTTTTGTTGATCAATCATTCTTCTTTGAATTGTTTTTCCTTTTTGGTTCCCTGTGGATTAATGGACTGATTGGTGCTTAAAGACTCTCGTGGCAGACAGATCGCTCCTGCACCGACCAACTTTGATTTAATTGAAGACTCTTTAAACCAAACTGTCTTTGCTGTTAACTTCTTTTTCATTTTAAAAGGACTTTTAACTTATTTAGGAATCATGAAGGAGCATTTTAGGGCTGTATTTTGTCTTCATTCAGTCTGGTTCTGTGCCGTCGGGTTTAAATGTCATTAAAAACCCGTCGCTGACTTATTCGTTTGCCTCTTGTAAGTGATTTGTTCAGAGTCTTAAGCTTCCGTGACGACATTCTCTGACCAATGAGTGGCCGGCAGACCGTCGACGTCACCTTCAAGTATCGGCTTTCTTTCTTTTTTTTTGTAATTTCATGACTAATCTTTTTTTTAATGCTTTGCAAAACATTTTAACTCTCTTTCATCCATTTTAACACTGATTAATTTATAGTTTATAAGCTTTTTCACCCTCAAATCTACAAAATTTTTTGAAATATATAAATGTTTGGAAATAAAAATTGCAAACATTTTTTCAGGCTCTAGGAAGAATAAAAATATCCTGACACAGGCTAATACGAATTTCCACCACATGAACCATTAAATTTAGGAGTAAATAACTTTTAAATAGGTGTCCAGTTACAGACTTTTATTGAAAAGTTATTTGTTTCTTTCAGAGACATCAAGTTTGACATAAAAATATTTTTGATGAGAGCAGTGGATGTTTTTGTTTCGATAAGTTGCTCTCGAGGTTATTTGATAGAAATTCTTGGGAAAACTTTCCTTACTCGACATATTTTTCCTCAAATACAATTAACTGGCTTCCTTTTCCCTCACTATAAGTGTCTTCTGGATTTCTACACCACTTCCACTACACACTGAGGATGTCCTGTTTGATCTGTGTGTGTGTGTGTGAGTGTGTGTGTGTGTTTTAATGACACATGGGAGGATACAAACGCCTGGCTGCTAAACGGCTCAGATAGTCCTAGACATCAGAGCTGGAAGGATCTTGTGCCGTTGAGTTTCATTCAGAAAACGTCCAGGAGACGAGAAGGCTCCAAGAGGGAGAAACCCTCTTCATCGACACTTCACTCATCATCACAACAAGGTACGAGAGAGTCTCACTGAGGATTTTTGTAGAAGTTAAAACCTGTTTTCACCTTAGACTTTCAGAGAAGAAGCTTGTGCATTTCAAAGTTTGACTCCAGGTGTTTTAAAAGTTTTGGTGTCTTGGACTTTTGGGGGCTGGTAAATCCCTTCATGTGATGTCGTTTGGGGTTTATTGAGGTTTATTGAGTAAAGTTTCTAATAACCTGGTGAAGGCCTAGTTGTAGTAAACACCTCTGGAGTTCATTGAGAAAACATTTGACCCAGCATGTCTCCCACCTTCCTCCCCCTCCTCCTCCTCCTCCCCCTGCCGTGCTTTTGTTACACAACGTCTGAAAACATAATCTGATTAACCCCAAAGTAATCTGAACCCCGTCCAGATATGAAACTGTTTCATTCTCCTTCTCCCTCCAGACCATGAGCAGCCAGGACCACAACCACACCTTCTTCAACTTCACGCCATGGTTCATGTACGAGTGCACCATCGAGCTCGACGCAAACTACCGCCGCATCGCCCTCTTCCTGCTCTACCTCTTCGTCTTCGTGGTGGGGCTGCTGGAGAACCTGCTGGTCGTCTGGGTGAACTGGCGAAGGCGCCACTCGGCCAACGGGGTCCTCTTCTGCATCATCAACGTGAGCCTGTCGGACCTGATGGTGATCGTGATTCTGCCGTTTTTCATGATGGAGGTGACCATGGACAAGGTTTGGCTGTGGGGACGCTTCCTCTGCAAGGTCACCAACCTCATCTACGTCGTCAACTTCTACAGCAGCTCCTTCTTCCTGGCTGCCATGACGTTGGAGCGTTACTTGTCGCTGACAAAACCGACGTTTCCTGCGCTATTCCCCGTGGCGGGGCGGCGCCGCTGGGTGCTCTGCGGAGGCCTGTGGGGGCTGTCTTTGTTCTTGGCGCTGATGGAGAATATCCATGTGGATCTACTTGAGTGGGACGAGCCGGGCTGCTACATGCTGCCCGAGTACAGCTTCACGGAGTGGTTCATCAGCGTGGCTTTCCTGTGTCTGATTTTCCAATTCCTGGTTCCCGCCGCTATCATCATCACCTGCAACGTGTTGATCGCTCGTGCGATTCAGTCATCTCCGGATGTGCAGGGTCGCCGTGACGTTTGGTTGGTGCATGTGTACTCCCTGGTGTTTCTCATGTGCTGGCTGCCGTACAACCTCGTCACGTTCCTGATGATCATTGACGAACTGGACCCGATGCTCTACAGCTGCAACGCGGTGGAGTTCCTCTACTTCTCGTTCAGCGTGGTGCAGAGCTTGTCTCTCTTCCACTGCGTCGCCAACCCCATCCTCTACAACTTCCTCAGCAAAAGCTTCCGCAACAACCTCATCAACACGGTGGTGAGCTGTATACCCAAAGAGGAAACGTTGAACCAGGTGGGAGCAGGGACTCAGCCCGGCGCTCCACACGGAGACGGCGGAGGAGACCCGGGAAAGCAACGCAAGCTAAGTAACGCTAGCACCAGCGAGTCTGACGTGGGATCGTAAGATTTAGCTTCGAGACAGATCTAACAGGACTGACTCCAGATTTGGTGCCTCAGGTTCAGATTGTTGGAGTGAAACAAAGACATTTAAATACTTTTTTTTTNCTGGGTTCAAAGACTCCAGGAAATGTGGTCAGGGATGTTAGAAGATGTTTACACGTTTAAAACCATGTGGTTCAAATTCCAACAATTGTAAGTATTCTCTGTCAAAAAGCAGCAAATTAATTAATCGTAGAAGGTGAAATGTGAATTTTTGATAATGTTAGTTGGAAATTCAGCAGCTAAATTATTTGTTGAATGATTTTTTCAGTCTTCAGTTTCAGCCGTGGTTTGTTGTTTGGAACAGTCTGTGGTCCACGATAACCAGAGGAAACAAAGTGTCAGGTGGCGTAAAAAGCGGCAGATAAAAGTGTCAGAGAGGCGTTCAGGCGACCACAGTGTGCAGCGGCTCTTTGGAGTGGTCGTTGTACATGAAGGTCTGCTCGATGTTGAAGCCCGGGGGCAGGTGATCTTTGTGCAGCTCCATGTGCGACGACACCAGCTTCAGCGTGGAGAAGAAGAGGCCGCACACGGTGCAGCGGTACATGAGGGCGCCGGCGTGCGTCTTCAGGTGGCAGATCATGGTGGAGCGGCCGCGGAAGAAGCGCAGACAAACTTTGCACTGGTACGGTTTCTCCCCCGTGTGGATGCGGAGGTGGTAGGTGAACTCGCCGGAGTGAGCGAAGCATTTGCCGCAGTAACGACATCGGTACCATTTATGCCTCACGACACCTCCTGCTGCTCCTCCGTCCTGACCCGAGCCGCCGTTCGTCAGCGCCACAGACCCCGGGAAGAACTTATCTGAAACGCCGAAGCCCATCCCCAAACCCAAACCAAAGTTACTCATCTTGAGGCCGCCGACCTCCCGAGGAGAGGAGGAGAAGCAGGAGGAAGGAGGACCCTCCAGAGACGTGTCAGCTTTACGTTTCCCCAGCCAACCCTGGTTTCCGGCGCCTCCTCCGCTCCCCAGGGAGTCGCTGGTGTGCAGGCTGAGGTGGAGCTGGAAGGCGGAGGAGGAGCGGAAAGTCTGCTGACACAGGAAGCAGTGCAGCTCCAGCGCCACCCCCGCCGCCGCCGCGTCTCCTCCGTCAGCCGCTCTGAACGCCCTCAGTGCCGATCGCTCCCTCTCTTTAGCAGCCGCCTCCTCCGCGTGTACCGTCATGTGTCTGTCCAGCAGGGGGCGCTCCACGAAGCAGCAGGCGCAGTGCGGGCAGGCGAAGACGGGCAGGGAGAGGTGTGTGAGCGTGTGCCACAGCAGGGAGCAGGGGGAGAGCTGAGGGAGGTGACACAGGGAGCAGCTCAGGCTCTGAGGACACACGTGGATCAGCAGGTGGTCTCTGAGCGTCTGTGGAGGAAAAACAAACAAGTTCACAGCTTCACTTTACTGAGTTTGTTTTACTGTTTTCTTCACCCACAAAACGTTATTAATGAAAGAATCGCTCTGGAGGTTGTTGCGTCACATTCCTGAATATTCCCTCTCCTTTCCACCAGAGGAATCCAGAGTTCAAACATATCAAAAGTGTTGTTTCATCAAATTATTCCAAGTGGTGAAATTTCTCCTGTAAAGTCCGTTGTTTGATCTCATCAATAACAGCAGCTTCACAGTCTTAGAGCATTTCCTCCTCAATGTGAATCTGACAAAGCTGAGTGTGTTTGTTTTCAACAAGGTTCTAGCTGCAAGAAAAAATTGACCCCAACATTTTCTGTTGAGTTTTCATCCCAGGACAGCTTGTGACAGACAACAAGCGCTCCCTGCTTGACTGACCAGCTCTATTAGAGGTTTGTTTGTTTGTTAAGTGGCCTTTCAGTCACTCTAATGGCGCTTTTCCACTATACAATTCCAGCCCTACTCTACTCTACTCTACTTGGTTTGGTTACCTTTTCCACCAGCCCGACTACAGACTCACGGTGGGCGTGGATCTTATAACACAGCTGCGCTAAAGTGCTGCGCAGAAGTGCGTGCATGTTCATCTATAACGCGACACAAACATAATTTTGTACGAACATATGTGCCACCGTGGTCTTTAAAGGAAAAAAAAAGCTTTCAAAAGATTTCATTAAAGTAATACAGCGGCTCAATGTCGGCGTCATGACAACGGAGGTAAACAACAGCCTCGTGCTGCTGCACGCGGAGGAAAACGAAGGAGCTGCTTCCTGACATCAACTCTTCCCTGGATCCAGCGAGATCACTTTAATTTTTGATTTTTGGGCCTGGTATAGCAGAGATTTTTTGTTGATCAATCATTCTTCTTTGAACTGGTTTTCCTTTTTGGTTCCCTGTGGATTAATGGACTGATTGGTGCTTAAAGACTCTCGTGGCAGACAGATCGCACCTGCATCGACAAACTTTGATTTAATCAAAAAAACTCTTTAAACCGAACTATCTTTGCTGTTAACTTCTTTTTGGTTTAAAAAGGACTTTTAACTTATTTAGGAATCATGAAGGAGCATTTTAGGGCTGTATTTTGTCTTCATTCAGTCTGGTTCTGTGCCGTCGGGTTTAAATGTCATTAAAAACCTGTCACTGAATTATTTGTTTTCGTCTTGTAAGTGATTTGTTCAGAGTCTTAAGCTTCGGAGACGACATTCTCTGACCAATGAGTGACCGGCAGTCCGTCCACGTCACCTTTTAGTATCAGCTTTACTCGCTTGGAACCAGGGTAGAGCAGGTACTAAAAACTGGCGTCTGCCGCGTAGTAACGCGCTAATGGAAACGCAACACAAACCGGGTAGAGGCGAGTAGAGTAGGGCCAAGGCGAGTCAGTGGAAAAGGGCCATAAGAGTCACCAATCCCCTCACCCTTCACACGAAGCCAGCTGTAGCCATTAAGATCACTGACAAGACCTATTTATCACTGTGCATCTTTATTTACATTCATGTGTGCGACAGACGCAGTACAATCAATAACTGGAAACTAATTCCATGATTTTTGTTGAACCTTTCCTCACAGAGAGCAAAGTTGACTAAAAAGAGGACACTGAGCACTGACAGAGCTGGTTTTGTTTGCAATGAGTTTTGAAACGAGAGCGTGGACAATGAATACAACTCTCTAACTCCTATAAAGTTTGACCTAAAAAGCTCAAATTTCACTCAGATGTAGATGAGAAGGTGTAGAAGTGAAGTGGTGGATGTTTTATGTCTGACATGAAGCATCTTGAAGTTAATGATTTTCAAATAAAAAGTGTTTCAGCTGCATTTATCCTGATGTGGACTTTAGCCTCATATAAAAACATGACATTTTCTGAAACTAGAGACTTTAATTTTTAAAATGAGGTGTCACTGATGCATTTTGATCTTGAGATTCTTCAGTTAAAAGCTTTAAATCATAGTTTGGTATAAAAGCCAGAAGTAGGTGGGATGTAAAGAGTTAAAGTGAAAATATTTCTAAAAGTTTTCTTTTCCCCTTGAGTATTAACTCACCTTGAAGTCTTTGCTGATGGTTTTGTTGCACTCCGCACACTGCAGCTCAGCGCTCAGGCCCTGGCCGCCGCTGCTCGTGAGCGCCCCCTGTGGGATGGTGTAACAGGCGGCGGTCTGCCTGTGATGTCGCAGCAGTTTGCTCTGGCTGCAGAACTGAAGGTGACACATGTCGCAGGTGAAGAGCGGGACGCCCACGTGGAGGAGGGAGTGAGCGACGGCGGCGGAGCGGTCGGAGAACGAGGCTCCACACACTCTGCAGAGACCCTGATCGCTGACGTGCGTCTCAGCGTGTCTCCTGACGGCTGCAGGGTCTGCTGGGAGCGGCGCCGAGCAGGCTTTACACGAGAGCACGCTTTCTGTCACCTGAGGAACAGAAGAAGATTATTTTAAAAGTGTGGAGTCAGAATGAGTCAAAGTGTTAATCTGCAGACAACGAATGGGTATTGATAAGATTATATTGATACCAATGCAAGTTTACTCTGTCAGTCACATTTTATTGACTTTACAAGTAAACAAACATGAAATTTGTCAATAGGTTTTTGATTTCTCTGGATATAAGTGGGTCAATGACGTGACGTCCCTTTCATCACATGTATTTCTTTATTCTATGAAACTTGTGTTATTTGAACACATCTTTAAACTATTAAAATATAACATGTTTTTTTGTGTTTTGGTTCCTCAAACCCCCAAAATGTCAGGTGGTGCAACCGTCCTGACAAGTATCCACAGTAATTAAACTCTAAAAATTGAATGTCAGTTATTGTAAATGGAAATTGAAAATACAGTGGCATTATTTTATGCTTGAACCTTTTTAAATAAAACATTCTTTGCAAATAAAAAGAATTTTAAAGCTGTTGAGAAATGTAAAAAACTTTTGTCCCGTAATTTTTACCTTGTCAAATGTCAGGGTGGTGCAACCGTAACATTAGACTTTTATTTTAAAGTGAAGAGAATAAAACAGGAAACAGGAAACTGCATCAGCCAGAGGAGCCCAAATGACATTTGTGACCAAGTGGAAAAGTTTGTAGATTTCTCTGAAATACTGATAAAAAAGGTTTTTTCACTTCATTGGTGACTGGAACAATTTCCATGTCAGGTGGTACAACCAATGTAATAATGTGAAATGTTATTTTAACATCAAATTATTTATCTTATTCACAAATAAAAGAAATGAAACACACAAAATGAAAATGTATGAGTCACTACAGACACTTGAGAGATACTTGCCAATAATTTCACACAGAAAAAATAACAGGAACATATAAATATATTTTCATATATTTGGTTGC
>RPOG01002150.1:0-64804 GCA_008086565.1 Thalassoma bifasciatum | reverse complement strand
ATGGGTCAATGACGTGACGTCCCTTTTTTTGTGTCCGAGTGCAATATTTCCTTCCATCATGAATTGAGTATTTCATCACATGTATTTCTTTATTCTATGAAACCTGTGTTATTTGAACACATCTTTAAACTATTAAAATATAACATGTTTTTTTGTGTTTTGGTTCCTCAAACCCCCAAAATGTCAGGTGGTGCAACCGTCCTGACAAGTATCCACAGTAATTAAACTCTAAAAATTGAATGTCAGTTATTGTAAATTGAAATAAAAAATACAGTGGCATTATTTTATGCTTGAACCTTTTTAAATAAAACATTCTTTGCAAATAAAAAGAATTTTAAAGCTGTTGAGAAATTTAAAAAACTTTTGTCCCGTAATTTTCACCTTGTCAAATGTCAGGGTGGTGCAACCGTAACATTAGACTTTTATAAATTTCACTTCTCTTATTTTGTCCTTTGTCGAAACTGCATCAGCCAGAGGAGCCCAAATGACATTTGTGACCAAGTGGAAAAGTTTGTAGATTTCTCTGAAATACTGATAAAAAAGGTTTTTTCACTTCATTGGTGACTGGAACAATTTCCATGTCAGGTTACAACCAATGTAATAATGTGAAATGTTATTTTAACATCAAATTATTTATCTTATTCACATATAAAAGAAATGAAACACACAAAATGAAAATGTATGAGAGTGATGTCTGTGAACTCTCTATGAACGGTTATTAAAGTGTGTCTTTTTATTGTCCTTGTATATTTATATAAAAGTATATAAACCAACGCGGTGGACTGTAAAAACCCACGAGTTTAATTTTTATGATTTTTTATTACTTGGATTTTTGAAACTTTACAACGTCAACTACTGAAATCTGTTAGAAAACATAATTCTTCTATCAGAAATATGTTTTTATCCATTTTCAAAGAACTTTTTAAAAATACGTTTTTAGACCCTCTTTTTGTCATTGACCCATATATATATACTTTTTTTTAAAGTTATAGACAAACATTTGAGGGTAAAACAGCTTCGCAAAGCATTAAAAAAAGATTATTCATGAAATTTCCAATAAAAAATGAAGTCAAACAAAAAAAGTCATGTTTTATGTTGAATGCTCAGTTACAAATATTTGAAAAAAAAATGGAAAACTTTTTTTTTTTATGCTTTAAGACGAATAAAAACACTCAAAGGAAAAATCCTGACACTGACTTTCATAATTCATGCATCAGAGGGTTAATAAAATGTAAATGATTTCAAAACAATACCCTGCTATCGCTTTGACAAATGTGATATAACACCAATTGATGCACTTGTGTTAATGTGCTAAAATAAAAAAAACAGAATTTTTGCTTTTTTCTACTCCAAGAAGAGGTATATCATACCATATATCGCAAAAATAAGTGCTAAATATTTGTGATTTTTTTCAAAACATCTTCACAAAAATGTAGATAAAATAATTTGGAGGAAATTTTTCACCTTATACTGTAATAAACAATCAGAACAAACAGTGCAGAGTAAATCTGAAGATAACAGGAGAGTTAACAACTTAACTTTATGTCTTAAAATATGATACCTCTTTTTTTTAACTGCAGTTTAAAGTCCAAATGATTCATTTCTAACAATATAACGAAGAATAATTCTGTTTTAAATGATTGTCTGGTTCATTTTTTTTAATTTAACTTCAGGTATACAATAACAGTGTACAAATACATAGAAAACAGATACAACAGCCAGGGGTTAAGTCTTCAAAAAATAAAGAAAAATTAAAGAAAATTATTCAAGGCAGAGCAGTGTTGTTAGATTTATCAATTTACTGTATGTATTGTTTCATATCTTTGAGGAAAAAAAATATAAAGCTGGGTTTCTTTTTACTATATTTACATTTCTGAATTCAGAATTTGGTTAAAATAATTAATAAGTTTATCAGAAAAAAAAGTTTCTCTTTTTTTTTTTTGGAAAAACAGACATTTTTCCATGACAAAACCAAATTCCTTGTGAATATAAATTATCTGATTCAAACATCTTGATTAGTCTGAAAGGAAACGTGTATTAATGTAGAAAAACTACAAATTCACTATTTTTATGTCTTTTTAATCAAAGTAGCATCAAAATGAATCAAACTTTGTTCAGTTATCGTCAATAAAAAACCTCTTACACCCGAAAAAGGTTAAATTCCTCTGTATATTTTCCTCTTTATGACATTTTTCTCTGTTTTATGTTGTAATTTATTTTTCTTCATCCACTAAATGAAGCTAACGTCTGTAAACTGTCACTAACGGTTAATTTTAGACACATTTAACAGAAAAATCATGAATAAATCAGCTCCTCTGTCGTTAATTCCTGTTTTTCAGCTTCGTTTTAACGTCTTACCCATTTGTAGATCTCTATCAGTCACTTATTCTCCTCTTTTTCTCCCTTTTTTCAGTCTGTTTTTCCTCCTTTTCTCAAAAATGTTGGTTTTACAAATGTTAGGATGAACCGTCGCATTTTGAAGACGTATGTCAACAACAGGGAGAAGAAGCTCGCCCCCTTCAGGCCGCGCGAGGCACTGCAGCTTCAGATGATGAGAATTTCGGCTCTTTTTAGTGAGTCGGTTTTTTTGACTCATAAGATTTTTATTTCCTAGACTTATCTAATACCCCCCCACACACACACACATTTTTAGGGGTTTTGCATGGGTCAGGGGGCTTTCTGTGCTTCTAACTCAGTTAAACAAATATTCTGAATTCCCCAGAAAGAACACTTTACCTGGATATACTGAAAAATAGCCCAAAACAGTTCTGTAGCAACACAAGTATTCAGATGTTTAACAAAATAAGAAATAATCATCATTCTTAAGTCTGACACTTACACCTTAGTTAGGAAAAGTGAGGTAGAGAACCATTCTTCAAAATAACCCCCCAATTATCAATTACGTAAATATAGAAATAATGCCTCAAAATATTAAACAAAAAGAAAAAAGAGAGGTAGCCTATTCTTCAATGTTTTGTTGTGGTGATATGGGCTTGCAGATCGTTGTAATCATTATTAGCCACAGAGACATAAGTTCCAGCTTTGCAGACTGTACATTCTGCCGCCCATTTGTCACGACCCAGACGAAAACAGGGGAACTTTTTTTGCATGTCATCAGTGAAATGACATTCGCGTTTCGGCATTTTCTTTCTGTTGGAGTGTTCTCTCGCAGTGTGCCTACCTGCCTGTCAGCCTGTGAGTGAATGAGTGAGTGTGGAGCGTGAAGCGCCTCTGTACTGATTTTTGAATGAATGAATACATGTTCCGGGGTTCAGCTGAAACTCCACCTCTCAGAGCGTGTTTCTAAAGGAACCACTCAACCTGAATGATAAATACACTGGTTTGTGACGTGCTCAAGCTAGGCAAGATCAAAAACCCCGGACATTTGAAGGATTTTATAAACCCCGACCGGAAAGGCCGGACAGCCTCTTAAAAGAGGACATGTCCGGGCAAAAGAGGATGTATGGTCACCCTAAAGTAGAGTTAAATTCTTGCTGGTACTAGACCTTCAAGTCAATTTCTGCCGGTTAAAAAAAGAATAAAAATTTTGCTTTTTTTAGATCTTTTTTTTTTTTTTGCCCCTATAATCTATAAATTTTGAGATAAAATGTCAAAATCATTACTTAATAAGTCAAAGTTTGAGACAGAATATCAGATTTTTGAGAACAAAAGCTTAAATCATGGGGGAAAAAGTCAAAACATCAGGTGAGAAATTTAAAAATTTTAGACAGAGCATAACATTTTTTTGAAAAAATATCAGAACTTTGAGATGGAAAGTTGAAATCATGAGGGAGAAAGTCAAAATTTTTAGATAAAAGGTAAAAAATTGGAGGCAAGGTCTCAAAATTTGAGGAAAAAGTCCAAAACTATGAATCAAAAAGTCAAAATTTTGAGATAAGATATCAGAATTTTTAGATAAAAAGTTGAAATCATGAGGAAAAATGTCTCTGTCTAGGGACTTAAACACAGCACTGGAAAGTGAAAAGGAAAGTAAATTAGATCTTCATTTTAACACTACTTTTGTGTTTTTTCATATAAGTTTTTGACTGGATACAAAGCCACAAGGTAATGTGCTTTTTCGTGAGCTGGTTCATTCTGTAAAATGATCCGGTTCTTTTGGCTCACAAGATTTTTATCGCCTAAATTATTTTATTACCGGTAATGACGATGCAGCAATGCGTAAAAAGTTACTTATATATATAAAAAACGTTACTTCCTTAAAATTTATTTTTATATCATTTTATATATGTGGGTCAATGACCAAAAGAGTGTCAAAAAACACATTTTTAAAAAGTTCTTTGAAAATGGATAAAAAACATATTTCTGAGAGAAGAATTATGTTTTCTAACAGATTTCAGTAGTTGACCAACATTTCAAAGTTTTTAGGTTCATTATTTTTTAGTATTTTTAATAACTCGTGGGTTTTTACAGTCCACCGCGTTGGTTTATATACTTTTATATAAATATACAAGGACAATAAATTTCTGTGTGAAATTATTGGCAAGTATCTCTCAAGTGTCTGTAGTGACTCATACATTTTCATTTTGTGTGTTTCATTTCTTTTATTTGTGAATAAGATAAATGATTTGATGTTAAAATAACATTTCACATGGCGCGGATGGCCTAGTGGATATGGCTGCGCACCATGAGGCTTGTCCTCGAGCGGGCGGCCCGGGTTCGAATCCAACCTGTGGCCATTTCCCGCATGTCACTCCCCACTCTCTCTCCTCTTTCTGACACTATCCACTGTCCTCCTCTATCAAATAAAGGCACAAATGCCAAAAAAAAAATAACTTAATAAAAAAAAATAATAATAATAATAATAATAACATTTCACATTATTACATTGGTTGTTCCACCTGACATGGAAATTGTTCCAGTCACCAATGAAGTGAAAAAACCTTTTTTATCAGTATTTCAGAGAAATCTACAAACTTTTCCACTTGGTCACAAAGAAAAAATAACAGGAACATATAAATATATTTTCATATATTTGGTTGCGCCACCTGAAATTTTTGGGTGCTAAAATTAAAAGTACAAAAAATTAATGAAGCTAAAATCTTTGAAATGTTGGTCAACTACTGAAATCTGTTAGAAAACATAATTCTTCACTCTGAAATATGTTTTTACCCATTTTCAAAGAACTTTTTAAAAATACGTTTTTAGACCCTCTTTTTGTCATTGACCTATGTGTGTGTGTGTGTGTGTGTGTGTGTGTGTGTGTGTGTGTGTAAGAGGCCGGAGACACACTCAAAAACAAACAACACTTCAAATCATGGTAATAATGCTAATTAAAAAAAAGTTTATTTGTTCCAGTAACTATGTGTTTTAGCTCATGAAGGACTCACACGACCCACAAAGTGTCAGAAGTAACGATGACCTCTTCACCTCTTCATACGTCACTGTAAACTCATGTGACAGACCTACACAACAGTAAAATGAGAAATGTTGTTGTCGTCGTCGTTGTCCTCGTCTGGATGCAGTCGTCCGGCCTTCTGAAAGAAAACTTTGAACAAACACATAAAAGTTTTTCTGTTTTATGACAAAAGAGAATAAGAAATTATGATACGATGAAAAAAACAAACCGGACATATTTTCAAAACTACCAGTAGAAATCATTTACAAAAATTGATTCTTTGATCTTTCAGTCGTGTCGTAGTTACAGTTGAACACTAAGTATGTAGTATAGTTACATTTACATCATATTAAATGCCATATCTTTGAGCTGTGAGAGTAACACTGACATGTTTCATGTTTCAAACCATTTATTTTTCTGAGAAGTTAGTTTCTCATTAGTTATTGGACGTTAAAAACCGCGATATAAGTTTCGTTTTACGATAGTTGACAGCTGCCGTTTGTGAGTAGTTTTTACCGGGGATATAAGAAACTTCAGGAAAGAGCCAAAAGGAGACTAAACCTTCTGAAGAAGAAGAAATAAATATTTTTATTTCTCTTTTTTACTTGGCTCCACCGGAAATTCTCTACTGCGCAGACTCTGGCTGCACAATGGCGGCTAGAGAAACGGGGTTTTTTGGCTTCAAAAACGTAGAACGTTGATAAAGAGTGGATTTTAAAAACAGCAGAAACTCACCCAGACCAGCAGCTGGGTCATGACGGCGTCCCCCAGCTGACAGGCGGCGTGCAGCGCGGTGCGAGGCGTGGACCCCGACCCGGCGGGCTGAGCGTTGATCTGATCCTTGGAGCTGTGAGCGAGAAGCAGCAACAGTCTGGGCAGATCTCGCTCCGTCACCGCGGACAGGAGCCACGCCGGCATCCCGTCACCCGTGTTGGTGTGCTGAAGAGCCGACACGAAGGCCCGCTGCTCGTACTTCGCTCGGATCCAGGATTCTCTCTCCTCACTTTAAAGACAGACAAAAAAATAAAGAGGAGATTCAAAAAACTCTGCAGTTTAAGACAATAAGGGTGAGCTTATTCTAGAAACTCAAAAAGATGAGCCCCCCCAACCGGCTTCTAGAGAGATCCTGCAAAAATACTAAAAGATCTTCAAAGACGACAAAGTAGCTTCATAACACAAACATTGATCAAAAACACTCCTTTTCTGTCTGAAGTGTGAATTTCCTTATATATATGTAACAAAACCCTATTTCTGCCAGTTTAAGTATAAAAATCTTAAAATAAAAAAATGGTTTTGTTCAGATTTTTTATGCCTATATTAGATTGAACTTTTCAGATATAGTCAAATTTGTGAGAAAAAAGTCAAAATTTCAATTATTTTCTCAAAATTTGGAATCTATTATCCCCAAATTTTGACTTCTAATCTCATAATTTTGACTTTTTATCCAAAAATTTTGACTTTTCACTCCATAGCTTTGACTTTTTAATCTCATAATTTTAGATCTATCTTACAATTTTAACTTATTTTAAATTTTTCTTTACTCATAATTATGACTTTTTTACTCAATCTTTCAACTTTTTATTACAAAATTTTGACTTTCATTCCAAAAAATTTGACTTGACCCTCTGATGCATGAATTATGAAATTCAGTGTCAGGATTTTTCCCTTGAGCATTTTAATTTGTCTTAAGGCATGAAAAAAGGTTTTCCTTTTTTATTTTTCAAATATTTGTAACTGAGCTTTCAACATAAAACAGTGTGAATTTAATGTAAATATATATATATATTTTTTGTCTGACTTCTTTTCTTTTTTCGGTAATTTCATAAATAATCTTTTTTTAATGCTTTGGGAAACATTTTAACTCTCTTTCATCATTTTTAACATTTATTAATGTATAGGTATTACACTGTTTTACCCTCAAATGTTTGTCTATAACTTTTTAATATAAATATATTTGGAAAAAAAATTGAAAACATTTTTTCAGGCCCTTAGAAGAATAAAAATATCCTGACACAGGCTAATATGAATTTCCACCACATGAACCATTTAATTTAGGAGTAAATAACTTTTAAATAGGTGTCCACTGTAGTCACCACTATGCACCACCGGGTGAATTATCTTACAATTTTGACTTCTCACTTCATAATTTGGACTTTTTATCTCATTATATAAACTTCTCATCTGAAGATTTTGACATCTTGTCTCATAATTTTGACTTAATTATCCTACAATTTTAACTTCTTTTAAAATTTTGTTCACTTTTTCCATGATTTTGACTTTTTTCCTCAAAATTTCAACTCTTTCTCGCAAGATTTCTATTTCTATTCTCATCATTTTGACTTTACTATCATACATTTTTGACCTTTTATCTAATAATTTTTGACACATTATCCAAAACTTTCAACTTCTTATTCCAAAATTTTGACTCTGTCTCAAAATTTTGACTTTCAATCCAAAAAAAATTCGACTTAATTTCAATTTTCCCCCCTAAATTTTTACCTTTTCTCAAGATTCTGAATTTATTACCCCCAAATTTTGAACTTTTATCTAATAATTTTGACACTTTAACTCAAAATCTTGACTTTATCTTACAAGTTTGACTTTTCACTTCGTAATTTTGATTCTTTTACCTTAAAATGTCAACTTCTAACCGGAAGATTTTGACTTGTATTCTCATAATTTTGACTGTATTATCTTACAATTTTGACTCCTCTCAAAATTTTGACTTTTTATCTTTAAATCTTGATATGACATGGACCAAAAAAAGTTCTTAACTAAGCCGAGTCCTCATTCAAATATTTGTAACTAGTAGAACTGGGCTCTCATAATACTTCCTGACCACATGCTTTAATAAAAAGGAAAATAAACATTTTCCTGTCATGTGAAAATGTAAATAATGCTTCAAAATCTGAGTTAAAGTTTCATCTAGATTTTGAGCTGTTCAAATTTTCAGCTGACACAAAGGTGCCAGTTTTGCTTCAGCATAAATATCAATAGTCTGTAGAAAAACCTGCACATTTTGGGTAATTTTATAAAAGCCCCAGGACATGATTTTATAACATAAAAGGAAGGACATGTCTTGGTAAATGAGAACGTTTGGTCGCCTTAAAGACACTGTGCTGATGTGTTTCCCTCACCGGGTGGCGTTGGGCGTGGGTTTGGTTCTTCCTTGGGTGCAGCTCTCCCAGATGCTGTTGGCCATGTGGTTCCCGATGGCGGCGAGCACCTGCGTGAGCTCGCCGGGCCAGTCGTCCAGGTCCAGGGAGCGCACGCGCGACAGGTGAGTCCCCAGGTTTCGATGGATCCCCGAGCACTCGATGCAGATCAGAGCGCCGAGGTTAAGGCTGGCCCAGGTCGGATCTGCGGCGGGAAAAGAAACGAGCGGCGTGTGAGTCGGCTGAGTTTGACACGTGCAAGCGGAATAATCCTCTGAGGAAAATCTGCAGCTGGAGGGAAAAAACGCCGACACTGAAACACTCACTTGGAGCTTCGCAGTCCACACACAGACCGTTTCCTTTGGCGTTGCGAATGGCCTGCAGCGCCACGGCCTCACTCTGGCTGCTCCGCCGAGCCTGCACGAGTAAACAAACAAACAAACAAACAAACAAACTCAAAGAGGAATTCTTACAACTTCACAAGCAGGAAAACACGCATTCCCTTCTTTATTTGTCTCAGATTAAAGTAGAGAGGGAAATCCACTATTTTCTGATCACAAGAACAGTGTTAGTGTGTTTCCGTTAGACTCAACTTAAGCAGATCTATTTCTGCTGCAGATATTTGTGATGATAAGGAAGTGACTGACAAACAGTTCTGCAGAATATTTTTGCTGTTGAGTCAGAAGCTGGGTGAGAAAATAGACACTGAAGAGTTATTTCAGGGCTTTAAAAAGTGTGCACCCTGTGGCGACGTTGGTCTGGTGGTTTGAGCGTTTAGAGGCTGCAGCGGTCGTGGTTTCACTCCTGACCTCCACTCTTTTTATTTCTAACAAGTGAAAATTCACCAAAACATGACCCACAGTTGTGCTCAAAAGTTTACACACCCAATGATAACACCAAAAACTTTCTGTCACTCATGGTTAGAGGTTGGGTGAAGACATTTATTAACAGACAACTGTGTTTACTCTTTTTAAATCATAATGACAACAGAAACTTCAAAAATGACCCCGATCAAAAGTTTACACACCCAAGTTTTTAATTCCATGTATTTCCCGCTTTAACATCAATGACAGCTTGAAGTCTTTTGTGCTCATTGTGGATGAGGGTCTTTATTTACTCAGACGGTAAAACTGACCATTCTTCTTGGCAAAAAGCCTCCAGTTCCTGTAAATTCTTGGTCTGTCTTGCATGAACTGCAGGTTTGAGATCTCCCCAGAGACTGAGATGGCCACTCCAGAACCTTCACTTTATTCTGCTGTAGCCAATGACTCGCCACTTAGAATCCTGCATCTTCACGTCTTAATTAAAATTTGAACACTGTTCATTGACATCCTCAAATCCTTGGATATCTTTTTATATCCTGTTTTATACAGTGGATTAACTTTTCCTGCAGATTATTTGACTTTTTTTTTGCTTTCCCTATGACTCTAAATCTAGAAATGTCAGTGCAGCACTGAATGAAAGATGCAAGTGTCTGTCAGGAGCTCAGAAACTCACTGAGCTTTTACACACACACACACTGATTACAAGCAAATAGATCACTTCTCATCCCAAGATTTTGACTTCTTGTCTCATAATTTGACTTCATTATCGTACGATGTTGACTTTTCATTTCATAATTTAGACTTTTTAAATCAAACTTTTAACTTCTTGCTCCAAAATTTTGACTTTCCATATTAAAGTTTTGATTAAATTATCGCACAATTTTGACTTTTCTTTTCATAATTTTGACTTTTTGTCTCGAAAAGTCAACTTCTTATCCCAAGATTTTGACTTCTTATCCCATAATTTTGGCGTAATTATCTTATTATATTGACTCATCTCAAAATTTTGATGTTTAATCTCAAATTTTGACTTAATATGGACCAAAAAAAAGCCCTCCACTTTACCGAGTCTTCACACTTAGTTTTGTAACTGTTGGAATGGGCTTCAGTATTCATGCATGACCACATGCTTTAATAAAAAGGAAAAATAAATATTTTTCGGTCAGGCAAAAATATAAGTAAGGCCTCAAAATCTTAAAGTTTAATTTAGATTTTGAGGTGTTCAAATTTTCAGCCAGTTGTGCTTTATTATAAATATCAATAGTGTGTAGAAACTGGTTTCCTTTATCTTTCATGTTCCGTTTCTGCTCCGGAGCATCAATATTTCAAAAGTCTCTGGTTTCGTTTTTGGTCTGCGACCTTTGACCTTTGTTCAAAGCCCTCCTCAGAATGAATAAATTCGTACCTTGTTCCTGCCGCTCTCACAGGACTGCAGACTCGCCAGGATCTGACTCTCTATGGCCGTCACCCACGAGTCTCTGTCCTCCTGACTCTGAGCCTCAAAGTGCCACGTCTGCCCGGTAAACGACACGATGATGAAGTCTGCGTTCTCCTCCTCTGTGAGCACAAACAAACCAGAGCTGAGTCAAACATCTGCATGTTTTCAGCAACAACTCATGAACCAAAGATGGATGAAATGAGCATGAAAGACACTCACACACACACACACAGTTTGATGGAAGGTGGAACTTAAAAATCTGGTTATTACAACAAAAACATTCACATAAAAGAGTCGGGCTGAGGATGTCAGGCACAGACGTGTTAAACTGTTGAACCCTTCACTTGTTACCTGTCTTATTAATGTTTCTCAAGCTACCAAAGCTCTTTAACTTCCACATTTTGCGTTTGGCTGCAGGGCGAGAGATAAGCACAGGAGAGGAAAAGAGAAACAGAGAGCGTTAAGAAACATTCAGAGAAAGATTTGCACTAATCCCAGTCCTAAAAGAGCAGACAGAGAGACAGAGGATGGAGGCAGAGGATAAGACGCTCTGAGGAGGAGTAAATAATGTGAGTATGTAAACAACAGTCTCTACAACAATCAAGAACTGCAGGTCGGAAAAGGCTTAAAAACACTGTGTTGGTTCAGTAATGAGGATGTAAATAATACAGATATCCATCATAATGAGCTGCACACAATGTTTTTATATGTCCACCAATGAAAACGTGATAGATTTTTAAAAGGATGCAGAAAACTGTTGTAAAGACGTGACTTGTGTATTTGTTTTGGAACAATGAATAAAGATTGGTTTAAATCAACTCTTTACTTTAATGTGACAAGGCAGAGACTTTATCAACCGTTACATTGAAACGTGAAATTACTATCAGACCTCGTAAGTTTGTAGCATAGTTTAGTAGCCAGCAACGTTTAGCTCAGCTACTCACAGCTCGGTGCTCTGAGACATGTCAGTAACGTTAGTGAATCCTGGTTGTGTCCTACCAGTGCTCATCTACCAACTCCAACCTCACCAAGCAGAGCAAACGTAACCTGGCTCTTCATTTTATTGATAGACTCTCAGGTTTGAACAGATCACTGCAGAATAACTGCTGCATGTGGACAGGAATCAACATTAGCACAAACACATTGAGCCATGTTTTAGCCTTTAGTCCGTGTTTTTGCCTATAGATTGTGATTTAACCTTTAGAGCAGTGGTTCCCAACCTTTTCCAGATCAGGACCCACTTTTAAAGCTCAAAAATTATTTGAGGCCCACCTCCAACCCAATACATACCGCTATACGTTTTTTTTTAGAACCCCATTTATAACAATGACCCAAAATATAATTTAAAAAAATGTAATAAAACCCAAAATGTGATATCTGGTAGATAATGAAACAGATGTTAAGCCGAAAATGTAGTGAATTTTTGCCCAAATTATGACAACTTGTTACATTCTGGTGCAATTATTATATTTTGGGTTTTACTTTATGCTTTTTCGTTACATTTCAAGCTCAGCACTCCGGTTACACTTTTGAAATTTTTTGGAAATTTGGGATTTATTACATTTTTTTTCAATGGTATTTCAGGTTGTCGTTATTTTTCAAGTCATGCTATCTATAGAGGAATAACACGCCTTCTTAGGGGACTTTTTTTCATATATTAAAATCAGAACTGTTTTAATTTCCTTTAAAACTTAACCGAGTTAAACATTTTGAATGTTGTTATTGTATTTGTATCTTTATTTTTCTATTTGTACCTTGTATCTTTATATAATTACACTCCAATAAAATACTTGTTTGGAAATGATTTTGCGACCCACTTGCTGTACCTTTGCGGCCCACCAGGGGGCCACGGACCACAGGTTGGGAATCGCTGCTTTAGATAATGGTTTAGCCTACAGCTCAAGTTTTTGCCTTTCGCTTGTGTTTTAGCCTTTAGCCTTCAGCCCATGCTCTATCACTCTCCTGTTTAGCGTTCTTCTGCTCCTCTGTCCTATTTTAATCTGACAGTTCAACTCCTGTTTCCACCATTTTCACTAAATAAATCTCAGAAATCATTTTCAGCAGAGAAAAACACAGATCTCTCTTCTCACTGCTAAACTTGTCAGCCAGCGTAGCGTTGTCATAGAGACTTAAACTTGCTGTAAATCAATCCGGTCTAGTCCATCCTGATTGGGAAACTGAGAAATAGCATTTAGAAATAACTTATTTTGGAGCTGATAATCTCATTCTGAGCTGTTGATTATGTTCAGGCAAATATCTAGATCACCTAGAAAGTGCTCACAGTCTCTACTGTCTTTAATTCATTGCACATGATTTTAGAGACTGTACTAAAAGATGAATGACACAACAGCTTCCTGAAAGTGAAGCAAAAATGTGTGAGAGCTTCTGACATTAAACTATTTAATAAGCTTAATTTAATGTTTCAAGCATCTTTAGTTTTGTGATCTTTTCATCCTGATAGGGAGAACAGCATTATGGTCATTGCTAAAGTAACGCACTTTTAAGATGTTTTTCGGTTTCGTAAATGGAGAAGACGACAGAGAGAGAAGCCTGTTCATATAAAAAGATGTCACATGCAACTTTTTGTTACTGTTTTAATATCTGAGTTTATAATTCTGTACATTCAGCATCATAAAGTGTATTTATCACTGAAGACAGAAACTTTTTGACTCTGTTTTACCTTCAGCTTGCCCGACAGCCACGTCTCCTTTCTGATTCGTGCTCTTCTTCCTCCTGTTCTTCTTCCTGTCGCTCATTGGCGACGACTGACCCGGGTCTTTCCCAGAGAAGGGGCTGGCGGCGCCTTCGAGGGCATCTGACAGGCGGGACGAAAGGTTAAGAGTCAGTCAGGATTCAGTCAGAGGAGCTGTGGACGCATTTTTTTAATCTGGAGTACGTACCGACACTTTGTGCTTTGGTGGATAACGAGGAGGGGCAGCGCTGAAGAGCTCGATCTCCTCCCTGAGGCGACAAACCTCCAGACGAACGATCGTCCACGACCGAGAGAGTCGCCGGACACAACTGAGGAACTGAGAGAAAGAAGAAGCGACACATGAAGACACAGCACCTCGTTTTTAAATGATAAGAGAATCAGCTGAGTGTTATTTCAGGAAGTGTTTGTACAACTGTGAGAGTTGAGGAGTGTTTTGGTGTTAGTGACACATCTATCTCACCTGTACTGGTGTTATCAGCAGCTGTCGGCTCTTTACTCAGCCCGTTGACTCCAGGCACAGACCCCGGGGGGACAGGTGAGGGGCCCGCAGGAGCGACTGCTCTCGGGGGACGTTTCCCGGGAACTTTAACCGTGACACGCAGCAGGTCGATGTCCTTCCCGTGGATATTCTGAGTGTAGTCCTAAAAAACAAAGACACACCAGAGGAATTACATCATTCCTCCAAAAACTGTCCTGTGTTATCCAACACTGAGCCTGAGACACTAAGATCCTAAATAACAAGCACTAAATCGGGCGTGTAAACTAAATCTGCACATTTTCTTTATTATTCATTGTACATAGTTGGTAAATGCATGTGTTATCAAGTTTGCACGTTTTTAAGGTTTTTTTTTAAACCTTTAGTTGATCCGCCCCAGAGTGTTTTGTGATTAATCTTGTTTTATTTTGTGGCTCTTGCTCCTCGTTTGTCCCATTTCATTACTTGTGTCTGTGTGTTAGTGTGACCTGTGTATGTATGTCCTGTTGCAATATTCTAATCGAAGACAGTGAAATATTTCTATAACCTGAAATGTGTCAAAATATCAGATACATTTTTTGCAGTAGATGTTTTCTGTTCTACACCAGAGTTACTCAACCCTGCTCAACCAAAGAGACAAACTGTTAAAAACTACCTTTACAAAAGAAACAATCTAAGTGGTAAAAAGAGGCAAAAACTGCAAAGAGTAGCGATAAAACTTAGTTTGAGGTTGTAAAAATTGCTAATAAACAACAAAAATTGGCCTTTAAATCGGGATAAAACCTGGGAATACTCAAAAAGTAGCAAGAAAACAGTCCAAAAATGGACAAATAATGGTAAATAGTGACTAAAATGGCCAAAGAGCAGCAAAAATTGGCAAGAAAAATTGTGGAGGAAACGTTTCAAAATTCATAGAGTAGCAAAAATAGTGAAAGAAGTGACAAAAAACAGTGAATAGTGGTAAAAATGTGCTGTCAACAAAATAGCAAGAGAGTTGGGATTGGACTCTGAATATTTCTGAATATAATTGTTGTAAAAAAATGGACGAAAAGTGGCAAAAATGGGCAAAAACAACAAACATTGGCACAAAAACTAGGAGTAAACCTGAGAAAATAATGCAAAGGTATCAAAAAATGGTCCAAAGTGGCAAAAATGGACAAAAAGTGGCAAAAAAAGAGCAAAAAGTGTCAAAAGCAGGCAAAAACAACAAAAATGGCAAGAAAATTGGACTGATTAAAGGAGTTATTGATTAAATGATGAAATGATTAAGTGACAAAAAAGAGTGAAAAGTGACAGAAATGGGCAAAATCAACAAAAATTGGCAGAAAAAATGTTTGAAGGAGAAAGAGACAAAAACCAGTGAATAACAGTAAAAATGGCCAAAGGCAACAAAAATGGAGAGAAAGTTGGGATTAAACTTGGAAAAAAGCCAGTTTGTTGAGAAAAATGGACAAAAAGTGGAAAAATTGGCAAAAACAACAAAAACTGGCAAGAAAATTGGGAGTAAACTGGGAAAAAGGGGGGAAAGAATCAAAAAATGGTCCAAAGTGTCAAAAATGGGCAAGAAAATTGACGCTACAAGAAATTATCAATGAAATGTTGCCTTAAAAGTCTTGTGATCTGTTTAACAATCTATTCAGATACGCAGGAAACTGGAATGTGAAATCACCGAAATAATGAGAAGATATCTAAAAATGGTCCAAAGTGGCAAAAAAGAGAAAAAAAGTGACAAAAACACCAAAAAAAGGCAAGAAAATAGGACTTATTGAAGGAGTTATTGATTGAATGATGAAACGATAAAGTGTGAGAAGTGGCAAAAAATGGGAGTAAACCTGGAAAATAGTGAGTTAGAATCAAAAAATTGTCCAAAACTAGCAAAAATGGACAACAAGTTTTAAAAAAAGAGTAAAAAGTGTCAAAAATGGGCAAAAACAACAAACATTGGCACAAAAACTAGGAGTAAACCTACGAAAATAACGCAAAGGTATCAAAAAATGGTCCAAAGTGGCAAAAATTGACAAAAAGTGGCAAAAAAAGAGCAAAAAGTGTCAAAAGCAGGCAAAAACAACAAAAATGGCAAGAAAATTTTCTTTTTCAGTTTTCTATCAGTGATAATCTCTGAGCTCCTGTGAGATTCTTCTGGCCGCCCAGAGGACGTGTTCAGGATCCACTTTGTCTCCAAACTCAATCTCTCTGTGCTCCAGGATTATTCCCTGCTGCCCTCGCCCGATGACGAAGACCTTTTATGACGATATCAAAAAAAGGTCCAAAGTGGCGAAAAAAGAGAAAAAAAGTGACAAAAACACCAAAAAAAGGCAAGGAAATAGGACTAATTGAAGGAGTTATTGATTGAATGATGAAACGATAAAGTGGCAATAAAGTGTGAGAAGTGGCAAAAACTGGGAGTAAACCTGGAAAATAGTGAGTTAGAATCAAAAAATGGTCCAAAACTAGCAAAAATGGACAACAAGTTTTAAAAAAAGAGTAAAAAGTGTCAAAAATGAGCAAAAACAACAAACATTGGCACAAAAACTGGGAGTAAACCTGAGAAAATAATGCAAAGGTATTAAAAAATGGTCCAAAGTGGCAAAAATTGACAAAAAGTGGCGAAAAAAGAGAAAAAAAGTGACAAAAACAAGAAAAAAAGGCAAGAAAATTGGACAAATTGCAGGAGTTATCGATGAAATGTTGCCTTAAAAGTCTTGTAATCTGTTTAATAGTCCATTCAGAGATGCAGGAAACTGGAATGTGAAATCAGTGACATAAATCGATACTCGTCAGGAGTTTTAAAGCTCCTGTAGGTGTGTTAAAGATAAATGTGATCTGTGCTGAAAACCACTGAAGCTGAACCTGCAGTGAAATGTACGAAGCTGCAGATGTGATCAGGGTGTGCTAAATCTTCTGTTTTACTGCCGTATTGATCGGTTGTGCAGGGCGTTCTCTTACACTGGAGCTGGAGTGGTAGGACAGCGTGCCGTTGTTGGACAGCGTGACGTATTTCTTCTTCCACTCCTTATTCAGAGAGCTCCCGCTCCTCTTCCACAGGATGCTCTGTCGAATACAACCAAGGTCAGCCACAAATCTGACTAAATTTAGAGTCGACACAACAGAGAGCGTTTCTTCAAAGAGTAAAGAGCGCTTTGACAACAACAGCTGAAAGCACAGTATTAATAGAACGCTCCTGAGAAAGGTTGGAAAGATAAATCAGACCATTCTTTTTCTGCGGCTTATATAAATAGACGTTTATGTTCCTACATCGCTGCTGAAGAGAGAGTCTGTGTGTTTTGTGGTGCAGCATCTACTTCAGAGTAAATTCAGGTGATTTTGATAAATTGAACCAAACCTGTTTGATGGGAACGCCGCGCACGCCGCTCAGGTCTCCTTTAGCGTCCGCAGACTTCTTATCTGAGTCCCGGTTCTGAAACAAATCCGACAAACGTGTTTTAAGGCAGGAAAAGGGTTTGATCAGAGCGACTCAGACAGCGATGGAGTGAGATGATAGTGAGAGGTGACGGGGAACTAAAAGGTGCGAGACACCAGCAGCCGGCGACGACTGACCTTGAAGAGAGAGGGCCGTCGGGGGATGTTCTTCAGCGAGCGTGAGTTGACGCTGCTCACCCCCTCTCCCTGAGCGACCCGCAGCTCTCTGTGGCCCACCACAGGAGTGGAGGGGAGCGAGTAGGCGTAGCCACTGCTCGGGCCATTACTGGCCTGAGAGGAGGAGGAGGAGGAGGAGGAGGAGGAGGAGGAGGAGTGGAGTGGTGGACGGTGGGGTCAGGAGGTCAGGGAGCGGGGGACACAGAGATGGAGGCGTGAGGGGGAGAGATGGAGAGATGGAGAGAGTGAGAATGAGCTGAAAAGATGAAATATGATGGATGGTAACCCTGGGTTTAAAACACTCTCATGAGATCTGTTCACTCTGTTGCTTTTCCTGTTCACAAGCAGAAACAACTCAGGCTGGAAACAGGAGCTGACAGAGAGCTGATAAAAAAAAAACACTGCAGTTCTTCTTATGACCACTAGGGGCTGGCTCCGTGAGAGCAAAATCCTTATTGACCATTTTGGACCCTTTTTCTTCCTTTTTTCAACGCTACATAATGACTGGCTTTCATTGGCTTTTGGAGCCTGCTTCTAGTGGATACTGGAGGAACTGCACTTTTTTTTCTTTCTTTTTTTGCAATTCCACACTGGCTTCATGTTTTTCGTTATTGTCATGTATCATGATAAATAGAGCAACAACTCAAAAATGTAATTCTAAGAGCCACATGAAACCAAAACTATGGATCAATTACGACTCGTGTTGAATCCTAAACAACCTGTAACATTGTGAAGTTAAGAGATTATTTTAGAGGCTCAAATAATGGCGCTTTTCCACAATACAATTCCAGCTCTACTCTACTTGTCTCTACACGGTTTGGTTACCTTTTCCTCTAGCCCGACTACAGACTCACGGTGGGCGTGGATCTTATAACACAGCTGCGCGAAAGTGCTGCGCAGAAGTGCGTGCATGTTCATCTATAACGCCACACAAACATAATTGTGTATTAACATATGTGCCACCGTGGTCTTTAAAGGAAAAAAGCTTTCAAAAGATTTCATTAAAGTAATACAGCGGCTCAATGTCGGGCGTCATGACAACAGAGGTAAACAACAGCCTTGTGCTGCTGCACGGAGGAAAACGAAGGAGCTGCTTCCTGACATCAACTCTTCCCTGGATCCAGTGAGATCACTTTAATTTTTGATTTTTGGGCCTGGTATAGCAGAGATTTTTTGTTGATCAATCATTCTTCTTTGAACTGGTTTTCCTTTTTGGTTCCCTGTAGATTAATGGACTGATTGGTGCTTAAAGACTCTCGTGGCAGACAGATCGCTCCTGCGCTGTCGAACTTTGATTTAATCGAAAAGACTCTTTAAACCGAACTATCTTTGCTGTTAACTTCTTTTTCGTTTAAAAAGGACTTTTAACTTATTTAGGAATCATGAAGGAGCATTTTAGGGCTGTATTTTGTCTTCATTCAGTCTGGTTCTGTGTCGTCAGGTTTAAATGTCATTAAAAACCCGTCGCTGAATTATTTGTTTGCCTCTTGTAAGTGATTTGTTCAGAGTCTTAAGCTTCCGTGATGACATTCTCTGACCAATGAGTGACCGGCAGACCGTCCACGTCACCTTTTAGTATCGGCTTTACTCGCTTGGAACCAGGGTAGAGCAGGTACTAAAAACTGGCGTCTGCTGCGTAGTACCACGCTAATGGAAACGCAACACAAACCGGGTAGAGGCGAGTAGAGTAGGGCCAAGGTGAGTCAGTGGAAAAGGGCCATAATACACGTGTTTGTGTTTTCCTTTCCCATCATTCAGACATAGAAACAGTCTCATGGTGAAAAGGAAAAACATGAAGAACAAGAGTTTCACAGATCTGGGGGTCCCATCTGGACAGGTGATAAACTGGATTCACAAAACGAGCTGGATGATCATGAATTTCTCAGCCTGTGAGGATCACGGTGAACGAGCGGAAAGTGATACTCATGGCGCTGAGACGGATGTAGACGGCGTGATGGGGCGACTGGTGGATGGTGTTGGAGATTAGATTGCAGCGTGATGGATGATTCAAACCTAATAACACATTTAACTCCTTTACGGACGAACATTAAACCGTCAGAGCTTTAAAATCTCTCTGTGAATCTTTCAGCTCTGCTTCCACACATAAAGGTTTTCATGACGAATCTTTAAGGAGGTAATTTTGTCTCTTTTAATGGTATTCTGAATTATGCAGGAAAACAGTGTCAAGGATCATTAAAATTCCTCTAGATGTGAGCAGGGAAAAAAAAAAACGCTCAGCGAAAGTGAAAAACAACTTAAACTTTGGAGCAAACAGCGGCAGAAGACTTTCATCTTTGTCCTATTTTTAACAGATCTTATGCAATATCTGTCTAGACGAGGAGAGATTGTGTTTACCCAAACAGATGAACAATAACAAGTTTTGCACCTGAATATATTAATGTTCAAGTCTTTGGCTTTAAAGCAGCTTCTAAACTGACAAGATCCAGAAAACGAGAGAATTCACTACATGTTTATTGAATAATTGTTATGAAATAGAGCAAACAAGCAAGAATTTTTTAAAAACATTGCTTACTATCAGTTTGATTTAAGTATTATTTCTTTTCTTCGCCTTGCTATTTTAATTTAAAACCAGTTATAGGGATTTTTTTTAACAGTTTATGACAGGAGTTTAGTCAAGATAATCAGAGAAACTACAGGTTTTTAGAAAAAGTTGTACATTTACATGTTTATTTTGGGATTTATGTAAACAAACCTGTAAATTCACAGGATGAAAGCTGTACATTTACTCGATTATTTTTCTATCTATGATTGATAAGAATACAAAATGAAATGAAACTATAACAAAATGTGTCAGCAAATTAATAAAAAAGGGAATTTTTCTTAACCAAAATTATAAATTTGTGAGTTTAAGGAGCTGTGAAGACTTTTCTGACAAAGCGAGTATTAGTGGTAGTGTTAAAAACTCCACTTCCCATGAGCCCTTGCTCCACACTGTTGTAATGTGTTTTTTTTTTTTTTTTTTTTTTAATTTTCCTTCCACTATTTGAGAAACCACATTTAATTTGTCAATATAAAGAAGCTTGAACGGCAGCAGGAGCTAAAATACACTGAGGTATAATCCAGTTAAGCAACAGTTTAGACAAGTAAACCTGGGTATATTTGTTTTATTTTTTTTTACCTGGACATATCTATCTATTTATCCACCTGTACGCAATCTGTTTGTCAACCTGTCAAAACACAGTGTAATATCTTAACACCTATTCAGTGTTAAACACAATTTATCCTGCTACAGTCACAATGTTTAGAATGTAAATATTGCTTTAACTTTGGAACTTGCTGCTTTTTTTGTACATATCGTTCACAGCATTGCTTTTCTTGTTACCCATTCCTTTTCTCACTGGGATAAATTAAGTTTTTCTGGTTCTGTTGAAGATAAAATTTGGCTTTAAAATGTCGCCAGATGCATTTATCAAGTTGAGGAAACTTCAAAGCCCTCGTAATTCTTATCCAGTGGTTGATAAAAAGGATAAGTACGACAGAGTATTAGGGCCACATTGAGAAAAGAAAATGAGGGGAGGAATTTTTTCCCCCTCTCCCTCACCCAGTCGGTAAAGTTGAAATGTTGAGAATAAAGTTGAAATATAATGTCGAGAATAAAGTCAAAATGTCGAGAATAAAGTTGAAATGTTGAGAATAAAGTTGAAATGTCGAGAATAAAGTCGAAATGTCGAGAATAAAGTTGAAATGTTGAGAATAAAGTTGAAATGTCGAGAATAAAGTCGAAATGTCGAGAATAAAGTTGAAATGTTGAGAATACAGTTGAAATGTTGAGAATAAAGTCGAAATGTTGAGAATAAAGTCAATTGTTGAGAATAAAGTTGAAATATAATGTCAAGAATAAAGTTGAAATGTTGAGAATAAAGTTGAAATATAATGTCAAGAATAAAGTCGAAATGTCGAGAATACAGTCGAAATGTCGAGAATAAAGTTGAAATGTTGAGAATAAAGTTGAAATGTTGAGAATAAAGTTGAAATGTCGAGAATAAAGTCGAAATGTTGAGAATAAAGTCGAAATGTTGAGAATAAAGTTGAAATATAATGTCAAGAATAAAGTCGAAATGTCGAGAATAAAGTTGAAATGTTGAGAATAAAGTTGAAATGTTGAGAATAAAGTTGAAATGTCGAGAATAAAGTCGAAATGTTGAGAATAAAGTTGAAATGTTGAGAATAAACACTTTTTGGACTTTATTCTTGACATTTCAATGTTATTCTCAGGGCTATATTTCGACTTTATTCTCAACATTTTAACTTTATTCTCGACATTTTGACTTTATTCTCGAGAGTTCGACTTTACTGACTCAAGAATAAAGTCGAAATGTTGAGAATAAAGTCGAAATGTTGAGAATAAAGTTGAAATATAATGTCAAGAATAAAGTCGAAATGTCGAGAATAAAGTCGAAATGTCGAGAATAAAGTTGAAATGTTGAGAATAAAGTTGAAATGTTGAGAATAAAGTTGAAATGTCGAGAATAAAGTCGAAATGTTGAGAATAAAGTTGAAATGTTGAGAATAAACACTTTTTGGACTTTATTCTTGACATTTCAATGTTATTCTCAGGGCTATATTTCGACTTTATTCTCAACATTTTAACTTTATTCTCGACATTTTGACTTTATTCTCGAGAGTTCGACTTTACTGACTCAAGAATAAAGTCGAAATGTTGAGAATAAAGTCGAAATGTCAAGAATAAAGTTGAAATGTTGAGAATACAGTTGAAATATAATGTCGAGAATAAAGTTGAAATGTTGAGAATAAAGTCGAAATGTTGAGAATAAAGTTGAAATATAATGTCAAGAATAAAGTTGAAATGTTGAGAATAAAGTCGAAATGTCGAGAATAAAGTCGAAATGTTGAGAATAGAGTTGAAATATAGTGTCGAGAATAGAGTTGAAATGTCGAGAATAAAGTCGAAACGTTGAGAATAAAGTCGAAACGTTGAGAATAAAGTCGAAATGTTGAGAATAAAGTCGAAATGTTGAGAATAAAGTTGAAATGTCGGGAATAAAGTTGAAATGTCGAGAATAAAGTCGAAATGTTGAGAATAAAGTTGAAATGTTGAGAATAAACACTTTTTGGACTTTATTCTTGACATTTCAATGTTATTCTCAGGGCTATATTTCGACTTTATTCTCAACATTTTAACTTTATTCTCGACATTTTGACTTTATTCTCGAGAGTTCGACTTTACTGACTTGATGAGGAGGAGGGGGAAAAAAATTTCCTCCCCCCATTTTTTTTCCCTCACTGTGGCCCCAATACTCCGTCGTAGATAAGAGATGATGTTATTAGATAAATGTCACTGTCTCTTGTTTAATTGTGGATAACTGCTATGATGTGTGTATAAAACCCAGCTGCAGCTGTTCGGATGACGTACCTGTCCAGGGAAAGTTGCAGATCCAGGTGTGGATCCTCCAGAGTGACTGGGAGAGTTGGGGAGAGACTTGCAGGCCTGCAGCGCCGCCTGTTTCCTCTGAGTTACAATCTTCTGAGCAGCTGATAGAAAAACAAACACACACACACACACACACACAGAGTTTTACTCCATCACTGGCGAGTACTCAGACGTGTTTTCTCCTCGTGGTGGAACAGAAACAAACTCACTCACCCTCTGAAAAGACTCGGTCCACGTTGAACCCGTAGGTGGCACAGGTCTCGTAGAACAGAGAGTGACGCACGTCGATGCACAGCTGTCTGGCTCTCTGATCCTCGATCACACGGGGGTTGGTGCTGCTGATTTTATCTGGAAAAATCAACAACGTAGAGCTGAACGATTTGAAAAAAATTATCTAAATGCGATTTTTTCGTGAGAGTATTTCTAGGTTCCTATCTTATATGTTTTTTAACAAACACATTGTAGAACATGAACAGTTACATTAATTACAGCACAACAACAACAACAACAACAACCCACTACCACAACAACTGAGACTGATTTTTACACATTCGAGTCACTTTTCACTTCTTTTTTGACCATTTTGGATCCTTTTTTATTCCTTCTCACTCTTTACTCACACCCGATTTTTGTGGTTGTTGCCCATTTTTGACACTTTTGGACCAAATTTTTTTCAAAGATAAGTCTGAACTTGCCATTTTTTTTTACTTTGACCATTTTTACCACATCACTGTTTTTCAACGCTTTTTTCACTATTATAATTGGTTAATTTTTCCCCCCGAATTTTCTTGCTATTTAGCCATTTTTGATCACTTTCACTCTATTTGCCACTTTTTGACCATTTTTTTGATACCTTCTCACTATCTACCAGATTTAATCCAAATTTTCTTGCCAATTTTTGTGGTTTTTGCCCATTTTTTTTTTGCAACAAACTATTAATCCTAACTATCTTGCCATTTTTCCCACTTTTCACTGTTTATTATACATCACTTTTTTCTTCAATTTTTGCTACTTTTTGAATTGGTAAAAATTTCCAACAAGAATTTCTTGCCAATTTTTTGTTGCATTTTGGTCATTTTAGTCACTTTTCAATATCATTTGCCACTTTTAGACCATTTTTTTGCAACTTTTTGATTATTTCCAGGTTTTATCGCGATTTAAATGCCAATTTAGGCAACATTTCATCGATAATTTCTGATAGTGTCCAATTTTCTTGCCTTTTTCCCGGTTTACTCCCAATTTTCTTGCCAGTTTCTGTTGTTTTTGCCTATTTTGACACTTTTCACTCTTTGTTCCACTTTTTGTCCATTTTTCCTAACAAACTGGCTTTTTTCCAAGTTAAATCCCAACTTTCTTTCCATTTTTGTTGCCTTTGGCCACTTTTACCGTCATTCACTGGTTTTTGTCACTTTTTCCTTCAAACATTTTTTGCCCATTTCTGTCACTTTTACTCTTTTTTGCCACTTAATCATTTCATCATTTTATCAATAACTCCTTTAATCAGTCCAATTTTCTTGCCATTTTTGTTGTTTTTGCCTGCTTTTGCCACTTTTGGCTCTTTTTTTGCCAATTTTTGTCCATTTTTGCCACTTTGAACCATTTTTTGATACCTTTGCATTATTTTCTCAGGTTTACTCCTAGTTTTTGTGCCAATGTTTGTTGTTTTTGCCCATTTTTGCCACTTTTTGTCCATTTTTTACAATGATTATATTCAGAAATATTCAGAGTCCAATCCCAACTTTCTTGCTATTTTGTTGACTGCACATTTTTACCACTATTCACTGTTTTTTGTCACTTCTTTCACCATTTCTGCTACTCTATATATTTTGAAACATTTCCTCCACAATTTTTCTTGCCAATTTTTGCTGCTCTTTGGCCATTTTAGTCACTATTTACCATTATTTGTCCATTTTTGGACTGTTTTCTCGCTACTTTTTGAGTATTCCCAGGTTTTATCCCAATGTAAAGGCCAATTTTTGTTGTTTTTTAGCAATTTATACTACCTCAAACTAAGTTTTATTGCTCCACATTGCTGTTTTTGCCTCTTTTTACCATTTAGATTGTTTCTTTTGTAAAGGTAGTTTTTAATCATTCGTCCCATTGGTTGAGCAGAGTTGAGTAACTCTGGTGTAGAACAGAAAACATCAGCTGCAAAAAATGTAGCTGATATTTTGACACATTTTAGGTTATAGAAATATTTCACTGTCTGTGATTGGAATATTGCAGAATAAAATCTAATTTGTGATTAATTGCCCAGCCCTGGTACAAAGCTCAGTGAAATAAAACCTGGATATCACTCTGGATGTAAATGTAAGTCATGATTCCAGTTCTGACCTTGCGTGCCGACCACGATGACGGGGATGTCTGAGCGGTGAGCGTTGAGCTGACTGTAGAGCTGATAAAGCTCCTGAAAACTGGCCTCGTTCTCCAGACTGAAGACCAGGATCACTGCATCAACCCAGCTGCTGAACTGAAAGAGGAGGAGGAGGATGATTGATGAAGTCTGCAGGTATTTCAGTTTAGCATACTAATTACACCCCCTCTCTCTCTATGACACACACACACATAAAGGAGCACCTGTGCATCAGGTGGACCTGGTTCCTCTCGGATCAGTAATAGATGACTCTGCCCGTCCACCAGCACTTCCTTTTTATACCGACCGCCTGACGAGGACAGAGACAGGCGCAGTGAGGAAAAATAAACGTGCAGAAACAAACTTTAATCAATAATTCATGAAGCAGGAACAGATTTCTTTCAGCGCTGAACGGGTTAAAGAACACGCTGTGAGGAAGAACTACATGAGTACACAGAGTGGTAGGCCGAAGAGCTCACGTTGTATTGACGGACACTACATAAACAAGTGGTCGCGACTGAACGGTGAAAAGTCTGAAGGGTCTTACGGGACTCTCTTCTCTCTTCCTTTATGTTGTGGCACTTCAAGTGAGCCCCACTCGCGAGTGCGAGATAGTGCCACATTACAAAGTTAATATTTTCCTTTAGGCTCAGTTAAAGCTGCTCAACACAAACTTTCAGCAGGAACGTGTTGACTTTTCCATCAGCAGACGTCTAATTACTGCTTTTATTTGTGCGACAACAAAGGGGTAGTTGTGTAATTGTGGGTCTCGATCTCCTTCACATGTCTATGAATCGTCATTGAAATAAAGTTATAATTTCACAACAATTTCTCCTTTCTGGTTGACCTGACTCATTTTGGACGTCGTTTGATGGAGTCCAAAACAGTGACTAAAGTGTAAGGTCAAAGGACGTAGAGACTTATCTGATAAGAACAGATCATGAGACTTTTAAGGCAACATTTCATTGATAACTCCTGCAATTTGTCCTATTTTCTTGCCTTTTTTTCTTGTTTTTGTCACTTTTTTTCTCTTTTTTTCGCCACTTTTTGTCAATTTTTGCCACTTTGGACCATTTTTTAATACCTTTGCATTATTTTCTCAGGTTTACTCCTAGTTTTTGTGCCAATGTTTGTTGTTTTTGCCCTTTTTTGACACATTTTACTCTTTTTTTAAAACTTGTTGTCCATTTTTGCTAGTCTTGGACCATTTTTTGATTCTAACTCACTATTTCCCAGGTTTACTCCCAGTTTTCGCCTGTTTTTGCCACTTCTCACACTTTATTGCCACTTTATCGTTTCATCATTCAATCAATAACTCCTTGAAAAAGTCCTATTTTCTTGCCTTTTTTTCTTGTTTTTGTCACTTTTTTCTCTTTTTTTGCCACTTTGGACCTTTTTTTTATATCTTCTCATTATTTCAGTGATTTCACATTCCAGTTTCCTGCGTATCTGAATAGATTGTTCAACAGATCACAAGACTTTTAAGGCAACATTTCATTGAGAATTTCTTGTAGTGTCCAATTTTCTTGCCACTTTTTGCTCTTTTTTTGCCACTTTGGACCATTTTTTGATACCTTTGCATTATTTTCTCAGGTTTACTCCAAGTTTTTGTGCCAATGTTTGTTGTTTTTGCCCTTATTTGACACTTTTTACTCTTTTTTTAAAACTTGTTGCCCATTTTTGCTAGTTTTGGACCATTTTTTGATTCTAACTCACTATTTTCCAGATTTACTCCCAGTTTTCGCCAGTTTTTGCCACTTCTCACACTTTATTGCCACTTTATCGTTTCATCATTCAATCAATAACTCCTTCAATTAGTCCTATTTTCTGGCCTTTTTTTCTTGTTTTTGTCACTTTTTTCTCTTTTTTTGCCACTTTGGACCTTATTTTGATATCTTCTCATTATTTCTGTGATTTCACATTCCAGTTTCCTGCGAATCTGAATAGATTGTTGAACAGATCACAAGACTTTTAAGGCAACATTTCATTGATAATTTCTTGTAGTGTCCAATATTCTTGCCAATTTTGCCCAATTTTGACACTTTTGGACCATTTTTTGATTCTTTTGATACTCCCAATTTTCTTGCCAGTTTTTGTTGTTTTTGCCCATTTTGACACTTTTCACTCTTTTTTCCACTTTTTGTCAATTTTTCTCAACAAACTGGCTTTTTTTCCAAGTTTAATCCCAACTTTCTTTCCATTTTGTTGCTTTTGGCCATTTTTACCGTCATTCACTGGTTTTTGTCACTTTCTCCTTCAAACATTTTTTCTGCCAATTTTTGTTGATTTTGTTCATTTCTGTCACTTTTACTCTTTTTTACCACTTTATCATTTCATCATTTTATCAATAACTCCTTTAATCAGTCCAATTTTCTTGCCATTTTTGTTGTTTTTGCCTGCTTTTGCCACTTTTTGCTCTTTTCTTGCCACTTATTGTCCATTTTTGCCACTTTGGACCATTTTTTGATACCTTTGCGTTATTTTCTCAGGTTTACTCCTAGTTTTTGTGCCAATGTTTGTTGTTTTTGCCCATTTTTGTCCATTTTTTACAACAAGTATATTCAGAAATATTCAGAGTCCAATCCCAACTTTCTTGCTATTTTGTTGACTGCACATTTTTACCACTATTCACTGTTTTTTGTCACTTCTTTCACCATTTTTGCTACTCTATGAATTTTGAAACGTTTCCTCCACAATTTTTCTTGCCAATTTTTGCTGCTAAATTTACATCATTTGGTGTTTATTAAAGCTCCTGTGAAGAGTTGCTACATGTTATAGAGCAGATTGGAAGTAGTTTCATGCATCTTCGTGGCATAAAAAGTGAAAAAGACTATCAACAAGAACAGTAACTGTTTCTATGTAGTTTTTCTTGGAGCAGGTTAAATAGCTGACATGGCTTTTCATACAACAACTCATCTACTTTGATAAAGCTTTTTGAAGTTGAATTCAGCCACTCCGCCCTCAGTCTGCAATTATCCATTGGCTCAGCATTCCTTGATTCGATTTGCATCACTGCAAATCCCAGTTCCACATGGCGTCCCTCAAGGCTCAGTGCTCAGCCCCCTTATATTCATCCCGTACATGCTTCTCTCCTCACAGACCACAATTCAACTGTTACGCCAATGATAACCAAATCTACATCTCCATGAAAAACCATCGCTCCTGCTATTCTGTCCACAATCATTAACTATCTCTTTTTTTGATACCTTCTCACTATCTACCAGATTAACTCCAAAATTTCTTGCCAATTTTTGTGGTTTTTGTCCATTTTTTTGCAACAAACCTACCATTTTCTAAGTCTAATCCCAACTTTCTTGCCATTTTTACCACTTTTAACAATTTATTCATCACATTTTTCACAATTTTTGCAACTTTCTGAATTGGTTAATGTTTCCCACAAAAGTTGACCCTGTTAAGAAGTTTACACAAAAAAATAAATGCACAAAAGTTAAAACAAATGTGTTTGAATGTCTACTACAGGTAACCATCCTCACCTGTGATCTATTTGCTTGTAATCAGTGTGTTTGTATAAAAGCTCAGTGAGTTTCTGAGCTCCTGACAGACACTTGCATCTTTCATTCAGTGCTGCACTGACATTTCTAGATTTAGAGTCATAGGGAAAGCAAAAAAAAAAAGTCAAATAATCTGCAGGAAAAGTTAATCCACTGTATAAAACAGGATTTAAAAAGATATCCAAGGATTTGAGGATGTCAATGAACAGTGTTCAAATTTTAATTAAGAAGTGGAAGATGCAGGATTCTAAGTGGCGAGCCATTGGCTACAGCAGAATAAAGTGAAGGTTCTGGAGTGGCCATCTCAGTCTCCCGACCTCAATAGCATTGAGCCACTCTGGGGAGATCTCAAACCTGCAGTTCATGCAAGACAGACCAAGAATTTACAGGAACTGGAGGCTTTTTGCCAAGAAGAATGGTCAGTTTTACCATCTGAGAAAATAAAGACCCTCATCCACAACGAGCACAAAAGACTTCAAGCTGTTATTGATGTTAAAGAGGGAAATACATGGAATTAAAAACTTGGGTGTGTAAACTTTTGATCGGGGTCATTTTTGAAGTTTCTGTTGTCATTATGATTTAAAAGAGTAAGCACAGTTGTTTGTTAATAAATGTCTTCACCCAACCTCTAACCATGAGTGACAGAAAGGTTGTTAAGTTACCATTCATATTTTCTGAGAAAAGGCAAAAAAAATCAGAAAATTCTGCTGGAGGGTGTAAACTTTTAGGCACAACTAGATTTGGTGCATTTTCCTTTTTTTTTTGTTTGGACAGCTGAAAAAAGGAGGGTAATGAGGGGAGTAAGAAGTCAGACGTGCAGCAGGAGTCGATCTAAATACCGTTCTGTCTTTAAATCCTGTTTATTAAATGGAGTAAATTTTGTGTTATTATTCCAGGTGTGTGTGTGTGTGTTGTGTGTGTGTGTGTGTGTTGCTCTCTCACCAGTCTGAGCTCTGGGATGGCTCTGCTCAGCGTCCACTCCTGGCTGTTGGCGATATTCACTGGAGGGAGACAGACAGAGACAAACCGTCAGCGGATGAGGTGCGGACACACGGAGCAGGATTCATCATTTTCATCATGCGCAGTAAAAAGAGCAGCCGTCACATTGGCCTGTGGGAGAGCCATAAATCACACAGCTGCTGGCGGCGGCCGCTCTCTGCACGCACACATATGTCCTGGCAGGTCAGTTTAATGAATGTAACCTTTAAGGCACAGCGGGGGGTCCAGCAGGGTACAGCCACACCAGTCATTACCCACTTTACCTCCCACGTGCTGTAAATGACAGGCAGCTGTGTATGAAACGCTGCTTTTACCTCTGAAGTTCAGCTGCCTGTCAAACACTCGCAAAGTCCTGGATCTGAAACCGGAGCTGAAAGAAGTTTCTCAGGGATTAATCTGATCGTTTCCTGATTGATTAACCGATTCACCTCCAGGCTGTGAAATGTCAAAACCTAAAGATCATCATCATTTCTTAAAGGCTCCAGGCTGAAATATCTGATTTGTATGCAGCTCAGACGTGTTTATCTGAGACGGTTTGAAGGTCTGAATCTTTAGGAGGTGTTTTTCTGTCCTTTTCCACTGATTACTGATTCTGCATTTGATGTTGAGCATCTTTGGAAAGCTGATGCTCTACCTGCTTCACCTGAAAACGTCTTTACAAACCTTCTCCAACCCCTTCAACTCCTTTTCTGCTGTGTCTCACTATCTTGTTCTGTTCTAGGTCTTTGCTGCTGCTCTCCCTACCTTGGCTTTACATGCATGCCCATGAAAGTGAGGTGTGCTCAGCCTGCCTTGTTTTTATGCCCTCACAAAGAACAGCAAGTTGTGCTCGTCCTGCCTTGGCCTTACATTTCCATGATTTTGAGAGAAGGTGTGCTCTTTCTGCCTTTGTTCTAATTTCACATAAAAGGGAGGGGGTGTGCTCTTCCTACTTTCGCAGAACGAATGAAAGTAAGCAGAGAGGTGGACCAATTCTGACTTAGGCCCAATTCCAATTCCTTTCTTAACCCTCAATCTTAGTAGCCCTCTAAACCAAGTGTTAAGGGCTATCTTGTGACTTAGAAATGGGACACCCCTTAAATGCAAATGAAATTGTTGTGGACTGTCTGTCAGTTATTCCTTTGGTTAGCGTTATCAAAAAAATATCTGTATAAATAACACAACCACGGACATATTCAGCTGTCACAGCAAACCATAGTTTATTGAAAGGTAAACACCAGCTATAACTATCGTTACATAACTCTGCGGCTACAGGAGNGAACTTGATATAAATGATCTGGACAAACATTTTGTCAAAGATATTCACTCTCTGGTGATAAAAAAACACGACTTAAAATCTCATTTCTGAGGCTGGAACCAGAAAAACATCCCTGACATGATTAACTGATGATCACCCTGTTAGATTTTCTGCCAACAGACTAACAAACTAATCCTTCAGCCCTGAAATGAGGCGCTTTAAATGTGCTGGCTGCAGAATTTTGTTGTCCAATGTGCTGAACAAACCGCATGAACATCCACACACACACACACACGAACAGAGAGCAGACAGTACAGTAATCTAAAGGAGTCGAGTTGCACACAGCTGTGCCAAGGTCGCCACGGGGCAGAGGAGGTGGCACGGCCTCAATGTGGAGTGATGCTCACACCCAGACACCCAGCTGCAGCTCCAGACCAGAATAAACCAAGAGACTGAGCCTGAGGGGAAACTCACACAGACACACACAAAAAAAAAACAACAGTTGCCAGTTTATTAGTTACGCTGAGCTAAAACTGAAGTGCCGTATCACAACAGCCCAGCTATAAATAAAACACTCATGGAGGTTTTGTTTTTTGTGTTCGAGTCATTTCAACCTTTAGGTAACTTTGGAAAGCTGAAGTTTTTGGGGACAGACTTTATTGTAACGCACAGAAGGTTGGGTTTACGCTAAACTCTCCAACTGACCATAAAAGTGTCGTCAACAGCAACTGAAAATCATAAACCTCAACAGATTCAGGGTCTATTTAGGTCGACTGCATTAGAAAGCTTGATGCAATTAAGAAACTGTCACTCCAAGCACTGACATTTTGGGCTGGTGATGTCGTATTTGGAGCTGAAATATGTGCATAAGTAATCTGACTGGATCACGCACTGACGTCTTATGATATTCCATCTTTTGAGACAGAGTTCTTACTCACCTTTTCCAACAACCAAAACATCAAATTTAACTCACAGGTGATTATCACTTTCAGTCATGCACAGGAACAGTAGTTTTAGTGTATGGGTCAATGACAAAAAGAGGGTCTAAAAACTTATTTTTTAAAAGTTCTTTGAAAATGGATAAAAAACATATTTCTGAGAGAAGAATTATGTTTTCTAACAGATTTCAGTAGTTGACCAACATTTCAAAGATTTTAGGTTCATTATTTTTTAGTATTTTTAATTTGAGCACCCAAAAATGTCAGGTGGCGCAACCAAATATATGAAAATATATTTATATGTTCCTGTTATTTTTTCTGTGTGAAATTATTGGCAAGTATCTCTCAAGTGTTTGTAGTGACTCATACATTTTCATTTTGTGTGTTTTATTTGTGAATAAGATAAATAATTTGATGTTAAAATAACATTTCACATTATTACATTGGTTGTACCACCTGACATGGAAATTGTTCCAGTCACCAATGAAGTGAAAAAACCTTTTTTATCAGTATTTCAGAGAAATCTACAAACTTTTCCACTTGGTCACAAATGTCATTTGGGGTCCTCTAGCTGATGCAGTTTCCTGTTTCCTGTTTTATTCTCTTCACTTTAAAATAAAAGTCTAATGTTACGGTTGCACCACCCTGACATTTGACAAGGTGAAAATCACGGGACAAAAGTTTTTAAATTTCTCAACAGCTTTAAAATTCTTTTTATTTGCAAAGAATGTTTTATTTAAAAAGGTTCAAGCATAAAATAATGCCACTGTGTTTTTAATTTCCATTTACAATAACTGACATTAAACTTTTAGAGTTTAATTACTGTGGATACTTGTCAGGACGGTTGCACCACCCTGACATTTTGGGGGTTTGAGGTACCAAAACACATTTACACACATAACACTATTATATTTTAATAGTTTAAAGATGTGTTCAAATAACACAGGTTTCATAGAATAAAGAAATACATGTGATGAAATATTCAATTCATGATGGAAGGAAATATTACACTCGGACACAAAAAAGGGGACGTCACGTCATTGACCCATGTACTTGGTATTGGATCTATACCAAATTTTGCAGTATCACATACCACTAATTTATATGGCTTTATACGGCAGATTTGTTTACTCTTACATGAAATTCAGGCGTCATTTTTGTCCTATGATGTCCTGAAATCAGGCATTTTTTTCTGAAAGTGGCCAACATTGAGTTAAGGTAATAAGTAAAGTCACAATAAGACAATTTTTACCAATAATTACTCAGAGACATTTGTCTAGATTTCAGTTCTTGGAGCATAGACGTGTTGCATATCCTTGGTTCCAGTCACGAACTTAGTTTTTAGTCTTGTCTGAAGACTCTGTGCAAACCATAGACTGTATATTGAGTGGACGTAACGACATTCGGCTCAAACTGAAGCCTCCAGCAGATGCCCCGCCCCCTGGTGTCTGGCTGCAGTATAGGTCATAAGCCCCGCCTCCCCATGTATTCCAGATATGAGCCAGGAAAACTTAAAAAAAAATTACGATACCTCGTAGAAACGTTTCTCTCATCTTTACGCTAAGGTGGTATGAAGATGTCATCTGGCTGCATGGTGTTAGGGTGGTTTTTTTTCTGAGAAGTTAGTTTCTCATTAGTTATTGGATGTTAAAAACCGCAATATAAGTTTCGTTTTACGATAGTCGACAGCTGCCGTTCGTGAGTAGTTTTTGTCGGGGATATAGATAAATATTTTTATTTCTCTTTTTTACTTTGCTCCACCAGAAATTCTCTACTGCGCAGACTCTGGCTGCACAATGGCGGCTAGAGAAACGGGGTTTTTTGGCTTCAAAAACGTAGAACGGTGACAGGTGGAAGCACGCTGTCCATTCTAGATACAGTCAATGGTGCAAACAAAATCGACAGCCAAAATCAGCTTCGTAAGTGCTCAGTGTCCTCTTTTTAATCAACTTTACTCTCTTTATGGAAGGGTTTACCAAAAATGATGAAATAGTGGTTCCCAGTCACAGATTGTACCTCTTCTGTTGCTCATATGCTTGAGAATGAGGACGGATGGCAATTAATAGGTCTCACCAATGAGCTTAGTGGCTACAGCTGACTTTGTGTGAATGTTAAGGCTATTGGTTTTCTGGATTTGTTTGGTAAATGTGGCTCATACTGAGTTAAAGTAAAAAGACGGGTCACAATAAAGCATTTTTTACCAATGATGTAGCGGAAACATTTGTCTAGATTTTAGTTTTTGGAGTGCAGAAAGTGCCGTCCAATACGTGTTGTATATTCTTGGTTCTAGTCAAGAATTTGAGTTTATGCGTAGAAAAATCTTCCAGTGTCTCCTCCAGGGTTTTTTTTTTATACCTTCATTTGTTTCACACACTTTGTGGATCCTCTTTATAAGCTTTTAAATTATAATTCTGATGATTATACTCGAGCCAGAACCCCAGAATCTCACAGACGGTTGTGATGGGCTTCAGTTGAGAGAAAAAGGAGCTTACACACGAGGTGCCGCTGCGGGCGACTCCCTGGGAAAAAGGGCAACAGAGGAACACACACACACACACACACACACACATTCAAACTGGCACTGTGTGTATCTTTGTCTGTCTCTCTGACTCAAAGCTCTCTTTATGGCCGGCTGCTGTTGCCAGAAGTGATCAGACAAGTGTGATCCTAGTGCTGCTTCGACACACAGATTTCCACAGAAAGCCAATTACCCACGCTCCAACCCGACCATGTGTGATCCACTGAAACCCCCCACTCTCCATGTGTGTGTGTGTGTGTGTGTGTGTGTGTGTGAGTATCGCCTGTAGCTCTCATCTCAAACTGACAATCCTGCAACTTATTTCTTTTTATTCATCAGAACCTTCTCAGCCTGTGTCAACGCCCGGTCACACACAAACACACATAAATCCACCAACTACACACACACACTACATCTCCCCATCCTCCTCCACCCCCTCGGTTTCATCAGCCTCTGTAGCAGCAGCGGCAGAAGCAGCAGTCCTGCCGGTTGCCATGGCAACACTTCCTCCTGCCCTGACTGTGTGTATGTTTGCGCGCATATGTGTATGTGTGTGTAGCTGGCAAGGCTAGTCTCACTATACTTGAGCGAATCCACAGTGTGCATGTGTAACAGTGTGAATACACAATGAGTGAATGAATGTATTAAACACACACACACACACACACGCACAAGCTCGCTCGCTCACTCCCACAGGCTGACACTCGCTCTTTCTTTGAGCAAACATGTTTGTCTGAAAGAGTCGCTCTGTTGTGCGCTGCAGCCGTCGACACACAGCCAGGAGGGGAGAAATTAGCAGCTCAAACCTCTGATGCTAATTCTTAAAAAACGCACTGGTGTGAATTTACATTTTAAGCCCAACACAGATGAGACGAGATGTAAAAACAGTGGCAGTGGGTGGACTCTCAAAGACGGGATTAGAAATGTTCCTCCCTTCTTTTTTTGAACGTGGGTGACAGATATCGCCTCGTGTCGTTCCCTCTTCCGGCTTTCCTGAACTGGAGCCAAGCGAGAAATCACCGGGAGCAGAGCTGATCACACCAGCAGCTCCTCTCCCCTTTGACTTCATTATGAGATTTAAAACCAAGCTGGGATCGCTTCCTAAGTGTGTGTGTGTGTGGTGTGTGAGAGATTACCCCTCCAGCGGTGTGAAATCTCCCTTCGCTCTGAGGGGAATTAGATTAAGACCGTCCAAGATGCTCCTTTTGTCAGTTCTCACATCAAAGAGCGTCATCTGTCATAAATTTGTAGTCGCACATGGCTTCGGGAAACGTCTCGTGACGGCGCTGTAGCCTGTAAACGTGTCTTGTGTGAGGTTTTTCTGAAAGGATCAACCCCACCCAACCCCACCCTGACTCATTTGAAATGGATGCCTGCACAGATGAGGAGGCTGATGTTTGGCAGGAGCTGGAGACAGGAGCGTCTCCGATAATGGGTCCTTATCGTACGTTTAGTTCAACCCGAAGAGCTTGACAGCGAGATGTTTGGATACCATTTTATCTTTCCTGGTTTTTGCTGAATCGCAAATTCAAATGGCAGATTCCCCAGAAAACAGAGAACTTTAATTTAGTTTGTGGTTTCAGAGGCAGGAGGAGAGATATCAATAAAATCATGTCAGAGAGCAAAAAAGAGAAGATTTGTGTCCATTCACAAGAGGTACACTGCAAAAAAAATGAAATCTTAGCAAGTGTTTATGCCTCATTTTTAGTACAAAATGTCTTTTTAGGCTTAATATGAGCCACATTCCCCTCCTAAGTCCAGATTCATGTCTTATTTCAGGATACTCAAAGACAAGAATGGTGTCTGAATTGCTTGTAATGAGTAGAAAAAAAACATGCAAATGGGGTAAGAAATGTCTTAATACAAGAAACTACTTTCTTGCCCCATTTGAAGATTTTTTACTCATTACAAGCAACTCAAACATCATTTTTGTCTTAAAATAACTTGAAACAAGACATTCAACTGGACTGGTCTGGTAGATGTGGCTCATATTAAGTCTAAAAATACAGTTTTCCCCCAAAATAAGACATTAAAACTTGCTCAGATTCCACTTTTTTGCAGTGCATGGTGACATGAAGCTGCAAGAAGTCGACTGGTTTTGAGGAAAGAAGTCAAACAATAGCAGCAGCCTCTTCCACCTGCTGGGTCCACCAAACCCATAGAAAACCCTCAATTTAAAGATGAAACTGAAGTTAAATTCTTGGCGCCTGCTACATCAATGTTGTTGGCTATTATCATGGCTTTCAAAAAATGGAATAAGTTTTTGTTTTCCTGCCTTGATTTCAGATCATTCCTGAGTAACTAGATGTTTGACTTCCTGCTTTTTTGTTGCAAGGAAGAAAAAAGGATTTCATGGTGAAGTTTATCTTTCCCTGGACTTGTAGTTCTGTGACAACCCTACTGGTTGCCTGTTTGCTGGTTATTGTAGTTTTTTGTTTTCAGGAGTAAGTGGGTGTGGTCTGGCGAGCCCCAGTGTTCTCCTGATGTCCGTAAAATCAGACTCGTAAGTGCCTTCGAGGGGGGAGATAGGAAAGGGAGGCTCCATACTTACCCAGCTCCCTGTTTAGGTTATACTTTTGTTTGGTTACCTTGGCAACAGTTGGTTTTCTTTGACATGAACGCCTTGTTTAATTACTGTCTATAATAAATTATATTCTGGTTTTCAAACTTGTCAGATTCCTCTGTTAATTGTGAATGTCACTAAACCGAGTCAGCGCATGATGTTCCCGTTTCTAAGTTTGCCTCAGAGACATTTCCTACATTGGTGTTTGAATCAGAAGAAGTCTACGTGTGTGTGCGTTTGTTCTCCTACCTTCCTCCTCACTGGAGTCCCTCTGTATGTAGACAGGGGGCGCTGTGGATGATGACCCCGCTGCCCCTGAACTGCTCTTTGTGAAAATGCCACTGATGAACTTTAGCATCTTTCTATCTTTAGCGGATCCTCTCTGGCCCTGCTGGGCCTGCTGGGCCTCCCTGGCCAGACCCAGGTCTTCAGAGAGGCTGTTCAGGTCGCTGTTATCCAGAGTGCGGCTTTTACCTTTGCGGCCCGGTTTGGCGGCTTGAGTCGCAGGCGCGGGTAAGGACGCCGACCCCGTCTTTAGTCTGTCTTTCCTGGGGATGTCTCTCATCACTGCAGCCATGCTGCCACTAATCTCCAGAGGGAGTCCGGTTTGAGCTTCATCCCGCATGTCCCTCCATCCGTCCGGCCTGCTCGCCTCGGCCCATGAGGCCCTACAGGGGCCCGGCGAACGCGTCTGCATGCGGCAGTCCTTGCGGTCCAGGCTCTGAGCTGAGGTCGGGCTGCGCTCTCTGCCCTCTCTGGACTCGCGTCCTCGGGTGGTGACGCTGCTGTGAGACTTTAGGAGACTCACTGGCCGCTGCCCGACCGGGCGTATGGGGAGGCTGGTCCTGGTCGGGGTGCGACTGGGCTCCACAACCTCCGTTTGGGGCGCTCTGGTCAGCGAGGGCGACCTGCATTGCGTCGCCTCTGGGATGAGCGTCTTCTCAACTCGTGTGAAGTCGATCTCCACAGACTTGGTCACCCTCTCAGCGGGTGACGGCGAGGAGAGGCCGCCTGTCGGCTTCTCGGAGGGAAGTTTCTCCTTCAGCGGGCTCACAGGCTTCCTCTCTCCATCTTTAAGCTCCTCTGTCAACTTCCTGTCTCTCCCGACAGCAGCCCCCTCAGCCTTCTGCGGTTGTCCTGGAACAACCCCGGCTCCGTTCTCCGCCTGTGCAGGAGCGTAACCTCCCGCCTCCTCTCTCCCTGCCCTTCCTCCTTGCTCGGCCTCCACCTCCTTCCCCTGGGTGCTGCTCTTGGCCTCCCCTCCATTCTCCTCCACGGCCTCTACCTTGACCAGGGTGAGGGNGTCCTCTGAGCATCAGGCGTCAGGCATGACAACACGGAGAGGAGAGTCACCGCTCCGCCACCCGATACAGACGCCGTCCAAAGCACATCACACACTCATGCACACTCTCACACTCATGCATGCACACAACCTCTCACATGCACTGCTCTTCTTCTTCTCTCACACTCTGCGTTTCTCTCTCTCTCTCTGCCTCTCCAGTGTCCCCTCCCTCTGCACGCCCCTCCTCGTTCCAATAAGCAATCCATACAATGCAGAAGGATCCTGCTTCTCGTCTTTCCCTCCTTTATTTGCTCTCTCTCTCTCTCCCTCTCTCTCCTTGTATCTGTGTGGCTGCCTCTCAGACTGTGCAGGGTCCCAGCTCTTTATTGCTCATCCCCTCCCCTACGTCTTCCTCGAGGAGGGGGGAGGCAGCGGGTGACGGTTGGTGGTGGAGCAGCAGTGCACACACGAGCTGGACCCGCTAAATGAGGAGGGGAAAGATCAGCAGCAAAAAGGGGGGAGGAAAGAAGGAAACGGGGAGAGACAATTTGACTGGAAATGGATGTGTGTGGATGGAAGAAAAAAAGGCATTCGGGTGTGGTGTGTGTTCACGGTTTCATTTATGCAGCTGCCAGAATAGTTTCCTCAACATCACCCATCTGTCTGTCTCTGCACAAATGTGTGTGTATTAACCTCTTGTGTCCCACTGGGGGTGGCGGTGAACCATTCGCCATTTGTGCGACGTCTTTAAAGTACAAAACTAGGATGCGTTAAACTGAAATCTGAGATTCTTCACATTTCAGTCGCTGACTTGTTTCACAGTTTTCTTCACCAACAAAACATAATTAGTGACAGAATCGCTCAGATAACTTGGACGTCCTACCTGTTTTGGGGGTCATTACATCACATCTTGACGCCCGTACCCTGAATATTCACTCTCCTTTCCACCAGAGGAATCCAGAGTTCAAACATATCAAAAGTGTTGTTTCATCAAATTATTCCAAGTGGTGAAATTTCTCCTGTAAAGTCCGTTGTTTGTCTGTCTGTCGTGTCCGTTCTCATCAATAACAGCAGCTTCACAGTCTTAGAGCATTTCCTCCTCAATGTCAATCTGACAAAACTGCAAGTGTTTGTTTTCCTTGGGGTCCGAGCTGCACAAAGTTTTCATCCCAGGACAGCTTGTGATAGACAACAAGCCCATAGCGCATGGTGGTCTTGCATAACAGCTCAATTGGAGGGTCATTTGTTGGCGTACAGTTCTGTCAATCATTCAGACACTTAACCAACTACCTTACTGTCCACACATATGCTGCTCATAGCCATTTAGATCATTGGCGAGACCGATTTGTTGCCGTACGTTCTTCATTCACATTCATGAGTACAACAAAAGAAGTAGAATCCGTGACTAGGAACTTTAATTTCATGATTTTTGGTTTTGAGCAAAGTTGACTGCAAAGAAGACACTGAGCACTGATACAGCTGCTTTTGTTTGCGCGAAGTCGTCAGACTCGACTGTGGTAAATGAGGACTCATCTGCTGGTGTTTGACACCTAAGACTAAAAACTCTCTAACTCCTACAACTTTTTATCTAGAAAGCTCAAATTTCACCCAGATGTAGATGACAAGGTGTAGAAGTGACATGCAGGATGTTTTATATCTGGCATGAAGCATCTTGAAGTGATTGATTTTTAAAAACGGTTACAAAAGATGAAGAGGAGAAAAGTGTTTCAGCATCATTTATCCTGATGTGGACTTTAGTCATATATTAAAACATGACATTTTCTGAAAAAAGAGATTTTAATTTGTCAAATGAGGTGTCACTGATGAATGTTGAGCTCATGGTTCTTCAGTTATAAGCTTTGAAATGCAGTGTTGTATATAAGCTAGTTTTAGTTGGGATGTGAGGGGTTAATGTGTGTGTGTGTGTGGCTCTGTGTGGCTCCTCCTCGGCAGGAGGCTTGGCTTGTTTGTTGCTAAGGTGTTACAATCTTCCTGGCTCTGGTGGCACAATCATCTCCTCCCTGTCCTTCCTCCTCCTCCTCTTCCTCCTCCTCCTGCTTTTGGTACATTCTGCATCACAATCACTGCCAGGATCTCCAAACCAAAATGGTGTTTCTCTGTATGAGTGTGTGTGTGTGTGTGTGTCTTGTACATGTGAGTGAAAGAGGTTTCCTGTGAGTGTATTGATCTGTAGTCTATTGCCTACTACGGCATGTGTTCATTAGCAGAAGTGGGTGAGCTCGGTGCTCACAGCATGAAGAAAAGCATCAGTGCGAGGGGAGTGGAGCGTATTGGACATCAATAGTTGGACCGCAGAATGCAAGAGAAAAACCACATATGCTGTCATTTCTGTGGAAAAAACAAACAAACCCCTTCACATACATGAAACGACTCCAGAATGACGAGTGAAGAAATGTTTCGTGGAGATAAAGAGTCGTCTGTGATAGTTTCTGAAGCGGTTTAAAAATGGGATCCACTGTCGCTAATGGGACGAATTTATTAAATAAAGAAACAAATGAAGGTCGTTTTGGAAGACAGTAAATAAAAAACACATGATTCAATCTCTTTAAAAGACACTGGCACATTTATAAACTGTACTATTTCACCTCTTCCTGTTGACTATGTGATAAAAATGTAACTTTCCAATTTGTGCTGAAAGATATAAATTATCGTATCGGGATCAGTGACTGTATATAGAATGGACAGCGTGCTTCCGCCTGTCACCGTTCTACGTTTTTGAAGCAGTAGAGAATTTCCGGTGGAGCCAAGTAAAAAAGAGAAATAAAAATATTTATTTCTTCTTCTTCAGAAGGTTTAGTCTCCTTTTGGCTCTTTCCCGAAGTTTCTTATATCCCCGGTAAAAACTACTCACGAACGGCAGCTGTCAACTATCGTAAAATGAAACTTATATCGCGGTTTTTAACGTCCAATAACTAATAAGAAACCAACTTCTCAGGAAAAAAAACACCTGAACACCATGTAGCCAGATGACATCGTCATACTACCTTAGTGTAAAGATGAGAGAAACGTTTCTACGAGGTATCGTAATTTTTTTAAGTTTTCCCGGCTCATATCTGGAATACATGAGGAGGCGGGGCTTATGACCTATACTGCAGCCAGACACCAGGGGGCGGGGCTTATGACCTATACTGCAGCCAGACACCAGGGGGCGGGGCATCTGCTGGAGGCTTCAGTTTGAGCCGAACGTCGTTACGTCCACTCATTATACAGTCTATGATATTAACCCTCTGATGCTGGACTAAATGTCTGGATTTTTCCCTTGAGTGTTTTTATCCAATAATCCTTTTTTTTCTCCAATATTTGTAACTGAGCATTCAACATAAAACAGTGTGAATTTAATGTAAATATAATTTATTTTTTTGTTTGTTTGACCGTCGGCATCTGCTCTCCTGATCCCCTCCAGCGCTCGTCTTCTTTTAATTTTTTTTGCCTTTTATCCTATAATTTTGTATTTATGTCGTAAAATTTTGACTTAAGTCTTAGAATTTTTACTTTTTTTTTACTCTCAAACACTGCCTTTATATCACAACAAAGACCTTTTATCTTAGACTTTTGTCGTCTTAAAATTTTGACCTTAAATGAGAAAGTTTGGTCTTTTTCACATAATGTTGAATTGATTTCTTAAAATCTAAAAGTTATTGACTTTTTGTCTCAGAATTTTGTCTTTATTTCTCAAAATTTCCACTTTTCATATTACTTTTATTTAAAAGTTTGAAACAATTCTCACCTTCAGTTTTCATTTTCATCCTCACATTAGAGTAAAAGCATTTGATGTTTCAATCGTTTGATATATATTTCTGTCACGTTTGTAAATGTTACTGTACATTGTGAAAACTTCACTAAAGTTTGATTTAAAGAAAATCGTGAATCGAATTGAAATCACTGTATCTGCCAAAAAAAACGATTTTTTTCTAAAACCGTTCAGCTCTAGTCTGAGCAACAGTTCATCCTGGATTACAGCCACAAACATGACAGTGTGAGTCAAAAGGACAACAGCTCTTTAAGGTTTTGAAGCAGAAACTATCAAATAAATCCTCCTTTCTATTCTGGCTTTGAATGATGTCAACATTGTTGCACACTAATTTCCGTCCACTGAATAATCTTTCTCAAACAGAAGTGACCGAAACAGGCAAACAAAAGAGGAACTGCAAATATCCTGTGTGCAACAAAAAAACAAACACTGCAGCAAACATGATTACACATCCATCTCCTGAATTATTACCTGGTGTGTAATTTCATGTTAATTACTCTCTGATTAAAAAACAACGCCTTGATGTGAATCAGAGGATGCATTTCCCCACAGTGCAGCACTCTCTGCCTCCCACCATCATCTCATAACACTCGGTCTGACCGTCCACCTGCTCGCCCCCCCCCCCTCGCCACAGCCAGTGAGAGGGCAATAAACTACTCTCACTGAATACAAAAGACCTCCGACAGCCGCCTTTGGCTCAAGGGGAAGAAAAAGACACGACCTGAAAAGGACACCACGGAAGAAGACTCATGAATAAAAAAAAGGACGAGATGAGCTGCTTTATAAAAACCCAAACACACTTTCAGAGAAGGCGCCATGTGTAAGAATCCATTTTTAACAAGTGAGTGGACTTTACATGCATGTATGTATGTGTGAGCTAAGTGCACCACAGCATGTTTTAGTGCTGCACACATAGTGGGACAAGACAGACGAGCAACACCAAGCAGTTCCTCAAGTGGCCACAAGGGGGAGGCTAAAAATGTGAGTCGTTCATCATCAGGCCTGGTAATAAAATCCTCAAATTTACAGCAGATTTAAACATGTAACAGCTTCTATGAAGTTATTAGGTATAATCAATGACTGTATATAGAATGGACAGCGTGCTTCCGCCTGTCACCGTTCTACGTTTTTGAAGCCAAAAAAAAAACGTTTCTCTAGCCGCCATTGTGCAGCCAGAGTCTGCGTAGTAGAGAATTTCCGGTGGAGCCAAGTAAAAAAGAGAAATAAAAATATTTATTTCTTCTTCTTCAGAAGGTTTAGTCTCCTTTTGGCTCTTTCCCGAAGTTTCTTATATCCCCGATAAAAACTACTCACAAACGGCAGCTGTCAACTATCGTAAAACGAAAATTATATCACGTTTTTTTTTTTTTTTTTTTTTTAAGTTATTTTTTCGGCTTTTTGTGCCTTTATTATATAGAGGAGGACAGTGGATAGTGTCGGAAAGGGGAGAGAGAGTGGGGAGTGACATGCGGGAAATTGGCCACTGGTCGGATTCGAACCCGGGCCGCCCGCTCGAGGACATAGCCTCATGGTGCGCAGCCATATCCATTCGGCCATCCGCGCCCCTTATATCGCGGTTTTTAACGTCCAATTACTAATGAGAAACTAACTTCTCAGAAAAAAAAACACCTGAACACCATGCAGCCAGATGACAACATCATACTACCTTAGTGTAAGGATGAGAGAAACGTTTCTACAAGGTATCGTAATTTTTAAAAGTTTTCCCGGCTCATATCTGGAATACATGGGGAGGCGGGGCTTATGACCTATACTGCAGCCAGACACCAGGGGGCGGGGCTTATGACCTATACTGCAGCCAGACACCAGGGGGCGGGGCATCTGCTGGAGGCTTCAGTTTGAGCCCAACGTCGTTACGTCCACTCATTATACAGTCTATGGGTATAATTAGGTATCGTACATCTCTAGTTATAGCAGCACAGTTTATAACTGTACCTCTGTCACCTGAGACTCAGGTGAGTTAAGCGCTTCCAGTCTGATAAATAAACCCTCACCATAAACAGATCTGTCTCTGTTCAAACACGAGGTCTGGCTGGTTCATTTAACGGCTGAAGGATTACACTCAGGCACAGACTGTTGAACCACGATAACTTTAAAACCTGCCAACCCCTCGCTCCTCTACAGATCTGCCTCTTCATCCAAATACCATCACGCCGCCCGGCTCCAGGCGTAAAAACGCGGCAAACAAACGATGATTGACGTGGGCTTGGCTGTGTCCATTAACTGTACAGATTATAGTTTGCACACTGAATCTGATTATTTAAAACACACGCCCACGTACAAACAACAGATATACATGCAGACACGCTCTCTCTATGCTAATGGATTCACATGCAGACAAAGCTCTCCCCACACACTACTGACACCCAAAGGCGGCTGCTGTCAGATGGACGGCGGCCAAGGGCAGCGGTCATGCTGGGTGGTTTTTCATTTCTCTTTCACTGTGCGCTGTCCTCTTCCCCGCCACGCTGCAGCGAGCAGCAGTCAGATTCATATTTAAATGTCTTCATTTAGCCTCCACCTCACTCCTTCTCCTCCACGTCTGTCTTTCTTTCTCTTCTTTCTCACCCTCGGCCCTGTCTTTGGCACACAGCACCGGTGGACCACATCCCACTCTCTTATGAAGTCCACAGGAGATGTGGCTCTCTTTTTAGCAGCAGTGAACTCTCCTCTCACAGATCCAGGCCTCCACGGACCAGACTCTGACTTTGATCCTCACTACAGCACCAATGCTCCAGCAGCCTAATTATACCAGAGAAATTAACCGAATGTTTTTACACACGGGGGGTGTCTCTTAAGACTGTTTTAAAAATCTGCCAGCTCCTAAAAAGACCTCAAAGCTTAGCAGAAACCACCTGGGAGGTGACTGACATTCAGCTCACAGACAAACAGCAGAGAAAGAGAGTGCAATGAATCAATGTGCAGTCAAACTGAATCAGGAGGTAATCCATTCTTTTGTTGTCTCCTCATGATCTACATAATCAGACAAGATTATCAGAGACAGACTGATTATTTCCTTAAACTTCGTTTTTGTGGCTGTGTTTAGGTTGAATTTACCATGAGACAATGTTCTATTCTCACCAGGAACTTCTCTTCAGGGACCTAAATGGTTCCTGAGGTCTATTTTTGTTTGTGTTACCACCATTGACTGTATATAAAATGGACAGCGTGGCTCCGCCTGTCACCGTTCTACGATTTTGAAGTCAAAAAACCCCGTTTCTCTAGCCGCCATTGTGCAGCCAGAGTTTGCACAGTAGAGAATTTCGGGTGGAGCCAAGTAAAAAAGAGAAATAAAAATATTTATTTCTTCTGCTTCAGAAGGTTTAGTCTCCTTTTGGCTCTTTCCCGAAGTTTCTTATGTCCCCGATAAAAACTACTCACGAACAGCAGCGGTCAACTATCGTATAAAACTTATATCGCGGTTTTTAACGTCCAATAACTAATGAGAAACCAACTTCTCAGGAAAAAAACACCTGAACACCATGCAGCCAAATGACATTGTCATACTACCTTAGCGTAAAGATGAAAGAAACGTTTCTACAAGGTATCGTAATTTTTTTAAGTTTTCCCGGCTCATATCTGGAATACATGGGGAGGCGGGGCTTATGACCTATACTGCAGCCAGACACCAGGGGGCGGGGCATCTGCTGGAGGCTTCAGTTTGAGCCGAACGTCATTACGTCCACTCATTAAACAGTCTATGATATTAACCCTCTGATGCAGAAACATTAAAAAATCAGGCCAGAGTTGTTTGAAGAAGTAATAAAAGGAATTGCATTACACCATTAGACCAGTAGAGGGTAGAAAGAAAGAGACAAAGGGGATTCAAAACACCCGAAATGTTCAATATAAGACCCCGTTTACACAACAGGTGATTATTTCTAATTTTGTTGAACATCTGAATACTTGTGTTGCTACAGAACTGTTTTGGGCTATTTTTCAGTATATCCAGGTAAAGTGTTTTTTCTGGGGAATTCAGAATATTTGTTTAACTGAGTTAGAAGCACAGAAAGCCCCCTGACCCATTCAAAACCCCTAAAAACGTGTGTGTGTGTGTCTGTGTGTGTGTGTGTGTGTGTGTGTGTGTGTGTGTGTGTGTGTGAGAAACAGAATATGGTCACCCTAGTTTAAGGGGAAGAAACTCAACAACCAGGGCTTTGCTAAGCTACAGAACAAAGAGCTAAAACGACAAAACTCGACGTTTCTGTCAGTTTGTGAATGTTCCTGTCTTTTTCCAGGAGTGAAGAGTTAAACCGTGTATTTTTTTAGCGTTATTTATAAAAGTTTTGAGCTCACATCTTTAAACTGGAGGTGTAACGTTTACCTAACGGCTACGTCTGCTAACTGCTAACCTGTTTTAAGCTAACTAACGGTCATAACTATCAGAGCTACGAACTTGAGTCGTTCAGACGTTACAGTTTATAATTTAACGCAGGTAAAAATATATACATATAAATACACCTTACCTTAGAGCTCAGGATTCTGTTCGAACATGTCTTCAACAAAAAAAGTAGTATTACATTTTAAAAACGATCTTAACTTGATGAGAAATATGAGCATCTTTACCACAGCGGTGATAGGGCTTATGGGAAATGTAGTCTTCACCTAAGAAAACACTACTGATTCAAATTAGCCATGAATATCAATGAAGAATATCAACTAAAATCAGTTTCTTAAGTGTAGAAAAAACTGACTTTTTTATGTAAACTGCAATTGAAGTTTTTTAAATGAAGCAAAGAAGTGAGGAAATAGAAAGTGTAGTATTAAGGTAGGACTGCATGTGGGTCAATGACGTGACGTCCCCTTTTTTGTGTCCGAGTGTAATATTTCCTTACATCATGAATTGAGTATTTCATCACATGTATTTCTTTATTCTATGAAACCTGTGTTATTTGAACACATCTTTAAACTATTAAAATATAACATGTTTTTTTGTGTTTTGGTTCCTCAAACCCCCAAAATTTCAGGTGGTGCAACCGTCCTGACAAGTATCCACAGTAATTAAACTCTAAAAATTGAATGTCAGTTATTGTAAATGGAAATTAAAAACACAGTGGCATTATTTTATGCTTGACCCTTTTTAAATAAAACATTCTTTGCGAATAAAAAGAATTTTAAAGCTGTTGAGAAATTTAAAAAACTTTTGTCCCGTAATTTTCACCTTGTCAAATGTCAGGGTGGTGCAACCGTAACATTAGACTTTTATTTTAAAGTGAAGAGAACAAAACAGGAAACTGCATCAGCCAGAGGAGCCCAAATGACATTTGTGACCAAGTGGAAAAGTTTGTAGATTTCTCTGAAATACTGATAAAAAAGGTTTTTTCACTTCATTGGTGACTGGAACAATTTCCATGTCAGGTGGTACAACCAATGTAATCACGTGAAATGTTATTTTAACATCAAATATAAATAGAATAAGTGTTTATTTTCTTTACTTTGTGTGTTTTACTTTTACATACTCAGTGATGTCTGTGAACTCTCTATGAACGGTTATTAAAGTGTGTCTTTTTTACTGTCCTTGTATATTTATATAAAAGTATATAAACCAACGCGGTGGACTGTAAAAACCCACGAGTTTAATTTTTATGATTTTTTATTACTTGGAAAAAACTTTGAAATGTTGGTCAACTACTGAAATCTGTTAGAAAAAATAATTCTTCTCTCAGAAATATGTTTTTATCCATTTTCAAAGAACTTTTTAAAAGTAAGTTTTCAGACCCTCTTTTTGTCATGACCCATGTACAATCTTTAAAATCAATATTATACTCCATCCTAAAGACTGAAATTATTGGTTAGATTTTTGTTACAACCCTATAAAACAGGCATGCCAAAGTCTGACCAGAGGCACAGAAATTATATTTATGCGGCCCTCATCTCCCATTTCTAAGATTATATTGCATTGCCTGTGGCACAGAAATGAAATTGAGTGTTTATTTTATTTTTTATTTTACTGCATTAATACAACTGAAGTAAATCAAGTAACATCACACAAATTACATGTGGATCATGCTAAGGACACTTATTTCAAGCTAAACCTATTTACATTCAGTAATATAATCGCGCATGACACAAATTAATTTATTCTGATGTGAAAACATGCTTTATGGTCACTCAAAGTCAAGAAGAGGACGCAAGTGTAGATCAGAATTGAAGAAAAGTGCTAATAAGGCAAATATTATTGTTTAGAAGTTACTCAAAATCTATGTATTTGAGGCTTAAAGTGCTGTTAATGGGTCAAAAGAGTTCAAGTCACAATTCAATGAGGTTCAATTTCAAATTTTTACACTGAAAGAAATTTCAATTTCTTCCACATAAATTCATCTTAAATGCAAGTTTAATGTTTCTTTTAAGTGTATGACAACAACTAAAGTAGTTACATGACACAAAAGTATATATAGACTGTACATAAGCCAAAACTGCGTATGCTGCAAGACTAAAATACACAAGACTGGATCAAATTATGAAATAGTGCTGAAAGGCAAGTGTTTGTATACCAAATTTATCTAAATGCATGTATTTGGGGTTGAAAATGTGGTTCACACGTCTAAAAAGTCTTATAAACAACATAAAACCTTTTTTTTTAATTCAAGTCATGATTTGATCAGCCCCCATTTCAAAACTTATTATATTGTTTATGCCAAAGAAATCCAAATCAATAAAACTGAAGTAGTTTTATATCACACAAAAGTACACACCGACTGTGCATAAGTAACTTGTATCAACCTAAAACTGTGAATTACGCAAGACTGAAACCACAAGAGCTTTTTAAGTTTACAAGTTCTTGAAAGTAAAAGATGCTCGGTAAATACTGAGAGTGCTCAAGGCGAGAATTGGTGCATAAAAAAATTATCTGAATACATGCATTCTGAGCTAAAAGTGAAGTTCACAGGTCAAAAAAGTCTACTAAACAAATTGAAGAGAGTTGTTTTGAATCCAAATCATGAAAACTATTAAACATTTATCTCCAACATCGCCCAACCTTAATAGAAACTGTTACTTGAGATAAAATAGTTTGCTGTTTGAAAACTGAAGAGATATTAAGAGGTATGAAGAGACAACAGATGAGAGGTTTTATTTTGTAAACCTGTTATAATAAAACCTACATGTCTAACACTTACCTACCAACTTCCTTAAAAGATGTTAAAAAATAGGACACGTGTGACTTCTAAAGAGAAAGGTGATCTTTGGCCTTATAGTTGAACTTTGAATGCAAAACTTCCAGTAAACAGAGGGTTTCCTTTATCATCAGGTGTTACTTCTGTTTCTAAAGAAGCAGACAGGAAAAAAAAAACAGACAGAGTTTGTCGGCAATAAATTGTGTCAGTTTAACAAGAAAGGGTGGGAAGTAGAGATAAGAGGAAATGATGTAAAATAATCGGCTTCACATGTAAAGGCCCTGTTTGTCTGAAAGGAAGTGGCTTTGAGGGCAGTTGCAGATTGGCAGACAGGAAGTAGGCCGCACAGCAGGTTTCATCCTGCCTCCATGGTGACGGCTGCTGAGAGATGTTGTGATTGGTCGCACAGGTCCAGAGGCTGCCTGATAAACTAATGCGAGTGTATTGAAAAGCTACAGGGAGGTGAAGTGTTGTAGCTTCAGAGTGAATGTAGAGGAGAAAAAAAAAAAACACAAAGGAAGGAGGATGTTTCCACTGAAAAAAAAGCAGCACTGAGACAGGAAGTAAAGAGGAAGATGTCAATCACCTTTGCAGTCATGCTCCCTCAACGACAAACACCATGAGGCAGAATCTGCACTGATATACTGCAGAGGAGTTTTCTACCTCATCCCAAAAGACAAAATATGAACTGTAGCACACAGGTGATGCAAGAATTTCCAACAACATGCATGAAACAAAAGTTACAGCAGCGTGAGATGAGCTTACCTTGAATGCTGTGGAGGTAAACTTTCAGGCCTGAGCGCAGCTGCTGATCCCCAACTCTCTCAAACTGCTTGGAAAGTCTATTGATTGTACTCTGGAGAGACTCATACCTCTTGATCTCCGCTTTTATGGCCGTGGAGTTCACTGATTTGCTGTTGCTGTTCATCCTGACACATGGATCTGTTGTTAAGTGAAGCCAAAGTGCTCGCTTCAGCCCATTTAAACTCCTGGCTGTAAGTTCCTCCACATGAACACCGACTTAAGACGCAGAAGGAGCAGAAAAAGAAGCAGCGGTGCCTCTCTCTCTCTCTGTCTCTCTCTCTCTCTCTCTGTCTCTCTCTCTCTTTAGACCACAAAGTCAGCTCACGACAGTTTGTCTCAGTTTCCTCCGCAGGTTTGAACTGAATCTACTTCCTTATTTCAAACCATGTTCTTGTGTAGACAGCAGGTCTGACTGCTGCTGTGGTCACACCGCTTAGACAATACCTGATCAAGCTCCAGTGATACCAGGACAGAAGACAATTAAAACATTATAACTGACTTTAACTGACAGTAAGTGTTTATGAATAAATCCTGAGGGCCTGAAGAAGGATGCTGAGGATGTGGTTGAGGCTCAAACTTTGAGTGCAGCACAGTCAGAGACTAGAAATCTTACGAAAAGAGGATTAGTGGCACTGAACACTAAAATTAAAAGCCTTGCTGAAAAAAAAAACTATATTGAGCGCTGAGTTTACTTTTAAATTCATTCATTCAGATCAGATTTTGATTAGTTTTCCTTCAAATTCTAATCCTAATCAGCATTTTTCTAAGTTTACAGACAAAATTCAAGTCTTTATTCTTTACCATCCTGTTGTCTTTGGGTCAAATTGACCTGATTTTAAAATGTTATCAGAATCAGAATCAACTTTAATCGCCAGGTATGCTTGAACATGCAAGGACTTTGCTTTGGTAAACTGTGCTCTCTTGTACAAGGTAATAGTACAGCATAAAAGGGAAAATAATTATAATAATAATAATGATTTTTTTTTGCTTATAGAATATTATCAACAACTATAAACATAAAAGAATAGCAAATAGACAAGACTAAAATTCACAGGCTGAAAAAACATGTAAATAGTGCAATTATTTTGTCATAACTTAAGTTTTCTTTCATGGAATTGATTGAAAATTACATGAATGGTTCCATGCAATACTATCAAGATGTAAAATTAGCTATGACTATAAAAGTTAAATAATGTATGTTTTATATAAATTTAAAGCATCTTCCTGCCATTAAAGAAATTTAAATGATTTCAAAACAATAACCTGCCATCACTTTGATATTACATCAATTTATGCACCACTGATAAAAACCTTAGTGCAAAAAAATCTGAATTTTTGCCTTTTTTTTTACTCAAAAAAGAGGTATGCTTTTATGTAAATAAGATCTATCNAACCGTCCTGACAAGTATCCACAGTAATTAAACTCTAAAAATTGAATGTCAGTTATTGTAAATGGAAATTAAAAATACAGTGGCATTATTTTATGCTTGAACCTTTTTAAATAAAACATTCTTTGCAAATAAAAAGAATTTTAAAGCTGTTGAGAAATGTAAAAAACTTTTGTCCCGTAATTTTCACCTTGTCAAATTTTTTTTTTTTTTAAATCTTTTAATGGTCTGGCCCCACCTTACCTCTCTGAGCTCCTCCACCCCTACACTCCTGCTCGGTGCCTCAGGTCAGCTGACCTCCTGCTCCTTGAGGTACCGAGGTCCAAACGGAAGCTCAGAGGGGACCGAGCTTTTTCTGTCGCTGCCCCTAAATTGTGGAATGACCCGCCCATCCACATCAGACTATCCACCTCACTGTCTGTTTTTAAAACTCGTCTTAAAACCCACTTTTATTCCTTGGCTTTTAACCCACCATGAGACTCGACTCTGTCCTAGTGTTTTATGGTTTGTTTTTAGTAATTGTTTTACTTATTGTTTTTAATGTTCCTAAATTTGTTTTTAGGAACAACGAAACAATGAAACATTAACATGAGTGTTTATATCTGATTTTTATCTTTGTTTCAATGTGTCTGTCCATATGTGTACAGCACTTTGTTTTCAGCTATGGTTGTTTTTAAAGTGCTCTATGAATAAAGTTGAGTTGAGTTTGTTTCATTGACTCAAAATTCTGTTTTTAGCATTAAACCAGTGGCATGCGTGGACATTTTTAAGGGGTAATAAAAAAAAAAGGGGCACTCAAAGTGTGTTTAGAGCTCCAAGAGGCATTTTTACATGTGTTTTGGCTCCTAAGAGGACACTTAAGAACGTGTTTTGACTCCAAGAAGGGCAGTTTATCCTGTCTTTAACACGCCAAAGGGACAGATTACTGTGGTTGTCTAACCAGGATGAGACTTCAGCCTTTGTATATTGCATTATATTGTATTGCTTGTTTTACATCTGTTTTAGTCATCTTTTAATGCACTTATTCTTGTAAGGTGACCTTGAGTGCCATGAAAGGCGCCCTTAAATAAAATGTGTTATTATTATTATTTGTTTTGGTTTTGAAGGCTTTGTGCAAGTGTGGAACCAAGAAAAGCACTCTGCCATATTTTGGCCCCCAAGAAGACACCAATGCATGTGTTTTGGCCCACGAGAGGACAGTTTGTCATGTGTTAACAAGCCAAAGAGGGAAATGACTTTGGTTCGCCAACCAGGACGGCACTTAAACATGTGTTTTGGCTCCCAAGAAGGCAATTTAGCAAAAGTTTGGAACCAAGGAAAGCACTCTCGTATATTAAGGCTCCATAGAGGACACTTTCATGCGCATTTTACAACAAGGGCCACAAAGGGGGTGACCACCCTCCTGCCCCCTGTCATCACTGCACTGTACCATCATGTGATATTCTATGAGTTATAATAATTCATGGTGATTATATTTGACCTTAAACAGCCAGTTCTTGTGCCCAATTATCAAAAACTAAATAATTGACCACAGCTCCTACTACAGATTACTCATAAATCAATGAATATATCCCAAATGATCCTGGACTAAGACATATTATATGATGCTAAAATTACTTCACTTTTTATCATTCAAAAATGATGTGTTATCTGAGAAATTGTATGTGGTATCAAAAAACTAACACTTCAAGTGAATCAGACATTAATTCAGTGACAAAAATTCTTTGCACCAATGATTCATGGCTTCACTTGCACTGAGCAGCATCCTTGTATTTAAGTTTTTACTTCTGTGTTTGTTTCTGAACTTTCTTCTGCAGCTTTGAATGAAATTAAAGTGATATAAAAAGCTGAATTTGATATGAGAGTGTGTCTTCTGCTTAACAAGAATGTCTTAGTACTGGCTGCTGGGAGAAAACAAATCAGTGAGGAGCAGGTGTGGACTGTTTCTGCGGCTGACTTAGTCCAGGTGTGTGCTGACTGCACAACAACTCATCACTTAAACACAAACACACACAAACACAAGTCCCTGGTGCTCTGCTCCCATGTGCACTCTGCAGATGGTGCTGCTGCTGGTGTCAGTGAAGGCATCTCTGGAATCAGCCAACAGTCCACAGAACGTAAACACATTGACATGAATATTAAGTCCTGAGGCGTCTCTAGCACTCACCATTCATCCTGTGTCACCACTTTATTGCATTAAGACCAAGTGGGCTCCGGATTCAAAACTGCAGTTCCTCAAGTGTCCACTAGAGGCTGTTCCCCAAACAAGCTCCTCTCCTCTGGAGCATGATGTATTGTAAGCTGCTTAATTGTTCAGGGTTGGCTTTGTTATAATTTCACTTCCTGGTGCTTCTTTCATTTTGTTTAGTTGTGAGTTTAGCTCCTAGACCCTTCCATTGCTGAACCATGCTATTCGTGCAGCAGTGGTGTGCACAGGGGTGGGGGTGGGGGGAGCTGTCACCCCCTTAATGTGTGCTAAATTGCCCTCTTGGAAGCTAAACGTATATGCTAGAGTTTTTTCTTGGGAGCCAAAATAAATGCTAAACTGCCTTTCTGGATGGCAAAAAAATACAAATCTGCTCCAATCTGAGCCAAAACGCAAACCAAGTACCTGCTTGGGAGCCAAAATACACTTAAGTGCTCTCTCAGGAGCCCATAAACAAACCCTAAGTGCCCTCTCAACAATACATGTGCCCAAGTGACACCTTGGGAGCCAAAAAACACAAAAGTGACCTCTTAGGTGCTAGAACTAACCTAAAATGCCCACGTTGGAGCCTATACATGTGATTTTGTGCCCTCTAGAGTGCCAAAACATGTGCCATAAAACTTTCTCAGGAGCCAAATTCATGTTGAAATGCCCTCTTGGGAGCCAAAAGTCAGCCAAAGTATGTCCTCAAGTGAGCTTTTGGAAGCCAAAACACATGCTGAAGTGTCCTCCCAATTGGTAAACCACTCTCATCTGCCCCTTTACTGTTGAAACATACTAAACTGTTCTCCAGGGAGCCAAAACACATGCCAAGGTGTTCCTTGGGAGCCAAAATAAGTCATTAAGTGAGCTTATGGAAGCCAAAACAAATGCTGAAGTGTCCACACAAATCTGCACCTTTGGCTGGTAAAAAAAAATTTAGTGCCCCTTTTGGAGCTAAAACTTGTCTCTATGTGTCTTCTTTATTGTTTTGCCCCTGCTCTTCAAAATTTCTTTGTCCACCACTAAGGTCCAGGATTTGGTTTGACATCTTTTTGCTGGAAAAGCAAAACCCTTGAGCCTCATTCTGCAACATCTTCTTTATTTTCTTCGTATTCATTCTTAAAGAGGTTTCTTTGATGAGTCTAAGGAAGAGTCGACACCAAAAACAAACAAACAAAGAAACATGTCCAAAACCATGTTTGAAATATGGCAGGTTTGTTACATCACTAGTACTCTACAATCTGATTAGTGCTGACATGAACTTCTGCTTGTGTCACACATTTCCAAACATTTCCGTCTCTTCATGCTGTGTCACACGTCGTCCTGAAGTAATGGATGAATGACTAACATCCTGTCATTAGGGGATTCACACACTAACTGCTGATCACACCAGCAGATAATCCTGTTTCCTTCACATATGTTTAATATTTGTATGTTACTTTGACTTTTTTTTTTTTTCAGAAATGTAACATTAAGATAGAAAAGAGTCTCTAAAACAGGAAAAGTGTGGAAGCTGAAGGTTTTATTGCTGAAAGTGATTACTGTTTGTCTCTGTGTGCAGATTATAATCATTAAATTCATAACTAATAATTATGCGCTCGATTTAATTCATCCCACATAGATGACGTGAGTGTGCACATTGACGTAAGCCTTGGCGGTGACGTCATCCGTCACGCCTGCTGCGCTGACCAACAACATTTGTGTCCAGACGTTAGCGCTCGGGGAGCAGAAACAAAGACTTTTTATTAAACGTTTCTTCCCTTTAGGTAGTTAAAATAACCGGACGGAGTTTTCGAATATGGTCTGCGGCGGATTCACCTGCTCTAAAAACGCCCTCTGCTCCCTGAATGTGGTTTATATGGTGAGTAAACGAAACGGGTCATCATGCTAAGCGGGAGCTAGCCGCACTAGCTAAGGCTGACTCCGTCTGAATGAACGGGGGAGTTAGCATCGAGCTAACTAGCCACAGCGCAGGAGGAATGCTAATGGTTTTGTCTTTTTGCTTCATGTCTCTGCTTTCACCTCTCAGACGAGCATTGGTATGAACTAATTTTACATTTATTTTATTTCCCAATCCTAAAGTAGACGTTCGTTGTGTTTTATAGCGAATTAGATAAGAAAGTAGTGAGTAGTTTTCATAGTTTACATACATGTGAAAGCGTTAGCCTGAAGCTAAACACCGTTAGCTTTAAGGCCAGCTGACCTCAACTGTGAAATTTCCACGATACGAAGGGTTATCTCCCACTTCTCTGCTCTTATCTGTCACTCAGGTATGTTGTGTCACCCAGATATGATCAGCACATGTGTCTGTTTCCCTCTTGTTGTTGTCAGTCATGTGAGATGTGGTCACACTTAGTCCTGAAGTGAAGCTGCGGGTCGTGATTTGAGTCACTGGGTCTCTCACAAATATCACAATATCAACAATAGAATTAAAAATAATTCTAGTTGACCAGCTCTTTTTTATAAAACAGAGACAAACTTGTTCACATCAAAGATAAAACTCACACAGATAGAGTCAAATAGCTTAGATAAACACTAGTTGTTGGGCCTGAGCTGCTAGAAATGCTACTTAGAAGACAGAAATGAAAAGTGATGAAAACATTTGAGCCTAAGATACAATAATACCAACACAGAGTAACTACACATTCTTAAAAAGCCTCAAAATGTATTCAAAACGAAGGCCTTAAAAAGTCTTAAATACATTAAAATGTTATGTTATGGTCTTAAATAAATTGCTCAAAGGTCTTAAATTTGTCAGGGCAGGATTTGTTAATGTTTTCTTGGTTATTTTTTTCTTTTTGGGGAGACTTTCGAGAAAGAAACTTGGAGTGAAAACTGTCCCACAAGCTGCTGATATAATTTATCTGCATCCTGGCTGGGCAGTCAATAACTATAGGTCACTGTTTGCACTTTTACAAGCACATATTAACCAATGAGCATGTTTAAGTTCAATAAACAGTCAAAAAGTAAACATGAATGAGTCTCATTAAATGACACACACTATGGTTTGATGGTAATGCAGCAGGACCCCCAAACCATGGACCATATTTATGTGTTTTTGGTCTTAAAGTTCACTCAAAGTGGCATTAAAAAGCTCTTAAATTTGACTTGCCAAAAGCTGCCGGTAGCTTGAATACAGAAATGAAAAGTGATTGAAACATTATAGCTTAAAATACAATAAAAGTTGTAGTTGTATCATTATTTATTCATCTAGCACCTTTCAAAACGACGTTACTACGTGCTTAGACTTAAAGGGGAAGAGAAAAAAGAGAAGTAAACGTGAAAAGGTTTACAAAAAAAACACCATATAGAGGAAATGAACTTATCAGAAAGTTGAAACCAAACTAACAACATAGAACACTGAAATGAAAAAACGGTTAAGGCATTTGAGCCGAAAACACAATAATAATAAATTATCATTAAAAGCGACTTTACTTATTTATTCAGCACCTTTCAAAACAACGTTACTACGTGCTTTACGGTATGAGAATTTACGTCAAAGAAGACTTAAAGGGGAAGAGAAAAAAGAGAAGGAAACATGAAAAGGGTTTACAAAAAAAACCCACCATGAAATTATCAGAAAGTTAAAACAAAACTAACAAGATTTAAAATCGTAAAGATGACAAAAAGAGAGGATTGAAGACCCTTCCCTCTAAAATAAAATTGAAACTATTAAAGGGAAACAGGCTTCAGATTGAAATAAATGTGATAAACCCGTAGTGAATTGGTAAACTTCTTATAATTAATCGCAATTTCACGTTCCAGAAGTACCTGAATTCAAAGAAAATACATATTTAATCTTTTTATATCGTGACTTCTTTTAAACTACTCTATTTACTAGAATAAATGGACATTTCTCTCTATCCCCCCAGCTCTACTCTTCACTTTCTACATGAGCTATATTTTTTATTTATGTGCAGTCAAAACAGTAATTCCTCATTTCTTATTCCCAGTAAATACCCATTCACATACATACATGAATGTATATTCATAACTGCACTTCACCATGTACAAACATTATGTCAGTAGCGATAGGTCAGTTACACACGTCTATTGTTATATCTCTTATATGTGAAAAGTGACAAAAATGGCCAAAAAGCAACAAAATTTTCCAGGAAATTGGAAGTGAACCTAGGAAATAGTGAGAAGTTATACAAAAACAGGTCCAAAAGTGGCAAAAAATAAGTCAATAGATAGATAAATAGTACTTTTATTGATCCCTTTAGGTGTGTCCATCAGGGAAATTGACATCTCCATCACAATTCACACCACTGTATACGTACACAATAGGCATTCAAAAGAGTCAGCACCGTTAAAAATATAAAAAGGAAGTAAAGTTAAATATTAATAGAGCTTTAAGATGTATTCAAGTATGCTGTGTATACCTTAGAGGGATTCTGTATGTGCATAGGAATGGGAATATAATTATGATAATATATGATATAAAATAAAATATAGGATATAATAATGATAATAATAATAATAATAATAATAATAACTTTATTTATAGAGCACCTTTAAAAACAACAGTTCGCAAAGTGCTTTACAGCAAGGACAAAATCAACAAACAAGTAAACAAACAATCGACAAACAAACAAGCAGTGAATCAAATAGCGAGCAACAATAAAAATTAATAATCATACAGACCAATCAAAATTAAAAGAGAAGAGATCTCAGGCAGTGCAAGACCCTATGATGAGACCATGAGGACCAGAGGTGAGAAGGAGTAAAAGAGCAAACAGGAACAATATAGAGGATAAAAACAACAATGAAATATAGTGGTGAATAAATAAGGTAATAAAAGGATAAAACAGCCTAAAAATTATTGTTGAAATGATAACTGGAGCGCTCAACTCATTGAAAATAATTGAATAAATAAATAAAAACATAAATAATTAAAAGAAACTCGTAAGTGAATGAATAAATAGGGAGGTAAATAGATATATAAATAAGTGAGTCAGCTCTGTAACAGGGTGGTAAAAAATACAAAAGACGACAATAGAGAGGTGAAGAAATAGACACAGTGATAAGAATAGGAAGAAGAGGAAGAAGACGACATCACATAAAAGCAAGACGGTAAAAGTGTGTTTTAAGAAGAGATTTAAAAGATGATGATAATAGTATAGGATAGTATAGCAATGATAATAACAATAACAATAGTTTAACGATAGCAGTAGTATAAAAATATTCTAATAGCAGTTCTTATAAAAATTATAATAATAACTTTAACAATAATAGAGGCAGTAATACATGTTTATTTTCAATAATTTGTATCAAAAAACTTATAAGATGGAAACCTGGAAATAGTTGCACAAAAAACCCACAATTGCTACAGGAAATAATGATTGCAATAACATTATTTTCGCAAATTGTTCAGGCTTTTCTCAATAATTTTTCTTACATTTTCAGTGATGGGGCCACTTTATCCTCATAAAGTTTAAATGTTTTTATTTTACTTTTGAAACTGTGGTGATATAAGCAAATACTTGTGTTTGAGTTACACACTGTCTCTGAGTTTTTAACCACCCTAACATGTAATTAAGTGTTCAGTCAGGAGTGTGTCGTCTGCGTCTCTCACACCCTCATTTGCCTGCTGCTCTCCGTCAGGTGAACGTGTCTCTATGAGCTTGAAAAATAACTTTACCCTGTTTCCCCTCTGCTCAAAGAAACACTTGAAACCCGGCCCATCCAGTCAGAAAACCTTGGAACATGTTCTGATGGTGTTTGCAGCTGAGTCACCGTACGTGTCATAAATGTGACGCTGTATCTGCTGCTGTGAATCAGGACGTTCTGTACATAGATCCAGAACAAGGACGAGTTGTCCCAGTATAACCACACGAGTCTCTCGGTGTCATGTAGAGACACAAACAGGAATCCTGAATGTAAATGAGCGGGTTATTATCTGAAGAGAGCTCAGAAAACAAAGCAGATTAGAGTTGGTATCACAGACAAACAGCAGAGGGAGTTAATGTTTATCAGTTAAAGCAAAACAAACTGTGACCAAACTCTGAGCTCAGTGTGGAGGATTCACTTCAGATTCATCAACAGTGAAACTTTTGTCCGGAACGGCAGTCTTATGATCTAAAGTCATGAGAAGAATGGGGAAACATTTCACCGTAGCTCCATTTTCTGTGACTTCTTTTTTNCAAAACATGTGCAAGGTGGATTCAGACTCCTGATAACAAAAACGACAATCATCTGTCTCAGCCATATTCCATAGCTTTAACATTTTCCTTGTGGGTAAAAAATTATATATGATTTTAATTTGAAAGAATCGGTTTTGTACATCCACTGTAGTGTTGTAAATTAATTTAAATATTTTTTCCCATGGTAATGGACAGTCAAAAATTTCTTCCCATTTTCCATATGTGTTATATGGGGCAGCCTTTAACGACTGCTTTATTAAATAAAAATTATATATACTTTTATTTGGCTTTATTCTATTCAACCAATTGGAGTTTTTTATTGATGGTTTACAGACTAGCAGTTTGTATTTTCCATGGTTAATTGTTTGTTTCCACCATTTCCCTAATGCAGCAGTTAGTTGATTGAAGGAGTAACATGAACATACATCACCATACACAATTCTAAATTCATCATACCCCATAATTTTGCCATTCTCATTAATAATATCATTTACAAAAATAATACCCTTCACAAACATATTTTCCCAAAAGAAAGGCTTTCCATCAATTACAATATTAGAGTTCATCCATATTATCTGCTGTTTTCTGTGACTTCTGCTTTATTGTTTTGGTAAATCAGACCCATCCAGTGTTTACATATCTAACTCCCCTCCCTCTCTCCTCCCTCTCTGCTCCTCTCAGCTGGTGGGGCTCTTGCTCATAGGCGTAGCAGCATGGGGGAAGGGGTTCGGCCTGGTGTCCAGCATCCACATCATCGGCGGGGTCATCGCGGTGGGCGTCTTCCTGCTGCTCATCGCCATCGTGGGTCTCATTGGAGCCATGCACCACCACCAAGTCATGCTGTTCTTCGTATCCTTTTCAGCTCATCGGATAATTACACGGATATTTACACAGATTATTAAAGGATGTTTATTGATAACTGGTTAAACAGCCTGATATTTCATGTTCATTGAGTCCATTATCAAGAGCTCCTGATATTCTAGCAGCTTTTCTGCAACACTTTGTTTGGAATAAATAAACATAATATCAGGGTAAAGCTGTGACAGGCTACAGTTTCAGAAAAAGATCTAATTGCGATTTTTTTTGGCTGATAAAGCGATTTCAATACGATTCGCGATTTTCTTTAAATCAAACTTGAGTGAAGTTTTCACAGCAACATTTACAAACTTGACAGAAAATTACATCAAACCATTAAAGCATCAAAAGCTTTTACTCTAATGTGAGGATGAAAATGAAAACTGAAGGTAAGAATTGTTTCTGACTTTGAGGTAAAAGGTCAATATTTTAATATGAAAAGTGGATATTTGGAGAAATTAAGACAAAATTCTAAAACAAAAAGTCAATAACTTCCAGAGTTTAAGAAATCTATTTAACATTATGTGAAAAAAAGTCCAAACTTTCTCATTTAAGGTCAAAATTTTAAGACGACAAAAGTCTCAGATAAAAAGTCTACGTTTTGAAATAAAGGCAATGTTTGAGATAAAAAGTTGAAATTTTGTTATAAAAAGTCAAAATTATAGGAAATAAATACAAAATTATGGGATAAAAGGAAAAAAAAACTCCAAGTCTAACACCTATTCTTCTTATTTCTAAACTGGACTTTTTAGTTATGAAAACTGAAGAACAAAAAGAGCTATCCTTGACTCTCAACTTTTAAAAATAATGTAGTGCGAAATATTCTTAATTGTGTCAAGTTAAATTAAATAAAATACAAAACAATTAAAAACAAAATTCAACAATCTCAAGGAAAAAAGGAGTTTCCCCAACAGTCTCACTCTCAAGACATGTGTGTTTAAAAAAGTCAGCAATTCAGATCCTGGGTCAGTCAGAAGCAAAAAAAATACTCTGTAAAATAGTGTTTTTGTCCCTAGACAAAAGTAAGTTTCAGATTGTAGCCATCAGGGTCGAAAAGCGTGGTTGTGTTTTTGTTGTTTCTTGACTCCTCGCCCAGTACATGGTCATTCTTTTCATCGTCTTCCTCTTCCAATTTGGAGTTTCCTGCTCCTGTTTGGCAATGAACCGTGGGCAGCAGGTGAGAAAACCTACTTTCCAAAACACATTTCTGCAATGATTTATGTAATATCATGTTTATTTGCTTCAAATCAATGTGTTTTGTTTTTGCTTTTTCCGTCTTCAGGAGGCTCTTCTGAACTCCACCTGGGGGATGCTGGAAAATAAAACCAAAACCGACCTGGAGAGTCAGCTGAACTGCTGCGGCCTGCTCAACGTCACCTCCAGCCGAGTGCAGTTTGAACAAGACGTCCAAAACTGCCCCGCTGTAAGTCAAAGTTATCTCTGCAACATGCGCCAACCTCCTGAATTGTTCCTGAAGAGCACGGGCGCAGAATGAAACAGTATCATGTTCCTGTTCCCTCTCTGAACACTCGTCGTCTTCTTTTGTAACCGTTCCCAGGCTTCACAGAGAAATCTCTTCATATCACACCGAGTTTCCAGTTACACAACATCTCCCGCTGAATAAAAAGTCCCATAAGCATTTAAAGAGTTAGAAATAGGCCACTTTCTCTACTTCTCAGAATACATTTTGGTATCTTGCACCTTTTTTTTTTTTTTTCCTCTGACTAACTGTTGACTCATGCTTCCGAGGACTTCAGGCTCTTTTTTGTCTCTTTCACTCCAGTTGTGCAAACAGACAAATACCTGCTACACCTGCGGGCTCAAGATGTTGGATCATGCAACTGAGGCCCTGAAGATCCTCGGGGGCGTCGGACTCTTCTTCAGCTTTACAGAGGTCAGTGAAGCCCACGACTACAAACCTAATGAGTCATTCAGATAGTATTCTGCAGCTGAGTAATAACACGTCTCTTTTATTCTGAGAGAACTGCTTCACCTCTCATCTTCCAGGCTCAGTTCTTGTAAAATCACAGCTGTTTGTTGACTTTCTTACACACTTAATTCCAATGAAGTTGGGACGTTATGTAAACGTTAAAAACAAATACAGAAAACAACGATTCGCAAATCTGGTTTAGCCAATTTCAGCTGGATTTCAATTGAACACACCACAAAGACGAGATATTCATTGTTCAAACTGATAAACTTTTTTGTTCTTTTTGCAAATATTCACTCATTATGAATTGTGAACATGTTTCCAAATGTTACATCACCTTTCTTTGAACAACATTCAATAAGTGTTTGTGACCTGAGGACACTAATTGTTGAAGCTTTGGAGCTGGAATTTTTTCACATTCTTACTTGATGGATAACTTCAGTTGCTCAACAGTTCAGGAGTCTCAGTTGTTGTATTTTGTGCTTCATAATTAGCCACATATTTTCAATGAGTGACCAGTGTGGACTGCAGGCAGGTCAGTCTAGTACCTGCACTCTTCTACTACAGAGCCACGTTGTTGTAACAGGAGCAGAATGTGTCTTGGTTTCATCGTCTTCGACTTTATTAGTCCCTGCAGGGACTTTTTCTGTTTCACAGAACCTACCGTCGTCTACAACGAGGTTTTGGACAAACATGGAAAGTCGTAATTACGACGGAAGTGTCTATGACCCTGTGAATGGGTACTACGGTACCCGTGATTGTGTGGGGGTATGGATCACAGATGCTGCTTTTGAACTTTGTGCTGAGAACAATCCGGATTGTCCTTTTCCTCTTTGGCCACGTCCATGATTTCCAAAAAGAGTTACAATGTGGACTCGTCAGACCACAGCAGACTTTTCCACTTTGCCTCAGTCCATCTCAGATGAGCTCAGAGAAGCCGGCGGCAGCGTTTGTGTGTGTTGTTGATGTCTGACTTTGTCTTTGCATGGTAGAGTTTGAACTGTCACTTGTAGATGTAGTGATGAACTGTGTTAACTGACAATGGTTTTCTGAAGTGTTCCTGAGCCCACGTGCTAATATCCTTTACACAGTGATGTGGGTTTTTAATGCAGCGCCGCTTGAGGGGTCAAAGGTCACGGCCATTCAATGTTGGTTTTGGGCCTTGCTGCTTATGTGCAGAGTTTTCTCCAGATTCTCTGAATCTTTTGATGATATTATGGACTGTAGATGATGAAATCCATCAATTCCTGCAGTTGGACGTTGAGAAACATTGTTCTTAAACTGTTGGACTATTTGCTCACGCAGTTGTTGACAAAGTGGTGAACCTGGCTCCATCTTTGCCTGTGAAGGACTGAGCCTTTTGGGGATGATGCTCCTTTTATACCCAATCATGACGCTCACCTGTTTAAATGAACCTGTTCACCTGTGGAATGATCCAAACAGCTGTTTTTTCAGCATTCAGTTTGAACGATTAATTTCTTGTCTTTGTGGTGTCTTCAAATGAGTGAAGGTTAAAAAGGATTTGCAAATCATTGTGTTCTGTTTTCACAAACATGATTCTGTGAATCTCTTCTCGCTGTTAACACGCAGCAGATCTTAGCGACGTGCTGGTGATGAGAGCTGGCAGCCCTGACCGGGATCTCAGACTGGTGACATGTCGTATCTTATCGTGCGGTTCATCTCCGCTGTGCCAGTCTTCATCTCTTTAATGTCTTTGAACAGATCCTCGGGGTGTGGCTGGCCGTGCGCTACAGGAACCAGAAGGATCCACGAGCGAACCCAAGTGCTTTCCTATAGTCTGCCCCCCTCCCTCCCTCCATCCCTCCCCTGCACGCAGAGCAGAGCAGCGCCGTAGAAGCTGCTTTCGAACACACTGGTACACATAGAATCACGCACATCTAGAGGCAAACAACACCGCCGACATAACAACACAGAATGGACGAGCGCACGCAGCACCTGATTAACACAGAAAACAAAAACACACACCTCCTCCTCCTCCTCCTCCTCCTCCTCCTTCTTCTTCTTCTTCTTCTCCACCTGAGACTTGAGAAGCTTCATCAACCAGAAGCGATGACGCTGGAAGACTGGATACTTATGTATGAAAGGAAAAACCTTTAAAATACCAAGAAGTGTGGCTTGTTGGTATGTTGACCCCGCCTTGAATTGAGTACCAGATTTCCTGACATCTCTGCATGTGTCCTGCGCCTGCACAGAC